>QGOG01006610.1:0-52457 GCA_003313185.1 Collybia sp. MG36 | reverse complement strand
GAGTACCCATACGCTGCATGCGGATGGACATGACCTGCGAATGACGGATCAATTGGTAGACCCGATATGTGCATCTACCATACTTGCCAATGATCTGTGTCTCGAATCACGGATTCATAGGGAATGATTATATCTACTTTTTATATGGACCCACGCTTACAGCACGTCACGCAGGAATCTCATTCTCAAGCGCTCAGAGGTTGCAGGTCACTTCGTCAATGTGAGTTGAATCCCGCGTGATCACAATCGAGAGGCACACTGACATTTGCGATATGTTACATTGTCCTACTGCAAATAATACTCAAGGACTCTGTGAGAGGCAGGTCAAAGGCTTCGCCTGTGGTGGAAGACATCTGGGATAGAATTGATGAATTCGATCTGTTTTGCTCGATAGTTATCAGGAATAAGCGTCGTGTTGAGCCCGTTGAGTTGCATCAGGACCTGGATTGCAATGTGAATTCAATCCTCTCAACGATGGATATTGAATGGAGATTTCTGACCTGATTCTTTGGCGTGTATTGGGCCCAGATAGGACCTGCAATGAATTGAATCAGCATGAGGTAGTGCGACCATGCTTACTGCCCCTTACGCTTATTCCCATGGCCATCATTCGGGTCGAGACTCGTCGCGAAGGAAATCCAATAATCGATCATGAGGCTGCTTATCTTGCTTGCTGAAGGAGTTGGGTCCGGGACACCTCCATACACAAATGCAATTTCTGACCCATGGGATACTGCAGAAAGAGTTGGGGAGTAAGCATGGACATCAATGGTTGCTCACACCTCCGAGGAATTCGGGATGAAATGGTGTGGTAGCTTGGGGTTCAGTAAACAAATATCCAAATGTCTTGACACCGGCGTTGCTTGCGGTCTGGATCCAGAACCGACGCTGGGATTGGAAGGATAAATCACCCTCTAAAAAAAAAATTAGGGGACAAAGTTGTGATATAGGACAAAGGACGGACGGATCGCTGCGGCCTGTTTGAAAGCGGGGCTGAGACCGAAAGTCGCATTCCCTGTGTTGAACGGCGAGCCCAGAGTTGGATCATTTGGATAGAGTTGTAGGAGGGTCTCTGCGGCGTCTTGAAGAGCTGATGCTGGAGCCAATGGGGGAGTGAAGTTGGCAATGATCGCTTGGACGGTTTGATCTGACGAAACAATATCAAAGGGGGTGAAGAGGGTACCTATCAAATCCATCGGTAGGGAAACATGATCAAGGCAGTGGAAAGCAACGTACCCTCGTCAAGGTTCGTTCCAGCAATGAAGGGTAGCCGAGCGAAGCTCCCCCTCTTGAACAACCGCGAGGGAGTGTCAGGCATCAGGCCACCAGGTCCATCGATGGTCGGATCGAAGGCGAACTGCTCGGTCGCCTCACTCAAGGAGGCCAGCACGCCTCGCAGGATGTCACTGGAATTCGCCGCCTTCAGACAATCGAAGGTGTTCTTCGTGCCTGCGAGGGAAGAGCAGGAGGGAACGCCCCCCACGAAGTTTGTCCAACTACTCTCCCGATGCTCCGCCCTGAAATTCAGAGATGTCGCTGCTGACCCCGACTCGAATATCTGGCTGAGGTCTAAAATATCGATTCACAAAGTGAAGTTGGAGATGCGCACCGCTGCCCTGGCGAGCCTGCTGATCGGAGAATTGAGGAACAGGACGGCCGTCATGATGGACCCAGCGCTTTCACCGAAGACAGTGACCTGAAAGGTGTCTGATGAGCTGGCCTGTGCAACCCGACAGTCGCAGGCACCTTCGTCTTGTCGCCCCCGAAGGCCTCGATATTGTGCTGAACCCATTCAAGCGCAGCTAGCTGGTCCTTGAGAGCCAAATTGAGAGCCCCCCTATCATCCGCTGCCCACGAACTATATTGAGTCGCCTGTTCAGCAAGATCTCGGCCATTCTCCCACCTTCCCGTCCCTGGGGGAATCCCAGTGGGCCGACTCGATAGTTGAAGTTGACATAGATGATCGGGGTTCCCTTTCGGGCAGCATTGGGAAATCATTGACCCAAAGTAACCGGGATTCACTCACGCGGGCTACGCTCTGTGCCACGATAGCACTGGCGTTGAACATGGACGAAGCACCTTCAATAAAGCCCCCGCCATATCTATGTTCGAGTCAAATACATGAATATTTGAGGCAGAGACATATCATACGTCCAGAACATCTTGTCATCATCATTATCAGGGCATGGCTCGGCTGGAAGCGTCGAAAGACTCACAACAGGTAGCTTGGCACTGCTATGCACCCCTGAGGGGCGGAATATATTGATAGTCAAGCAATCCTCGGAGACGGCAGAGGCTGGGAAGACCTGAGCACCAGGTTAGTGTAGAAAATATGGATCTTTCATTTCATAACATACCGCTTGCAGGCACGCGAGCCCGAAGTTGCTCGCATCGAATGATTTCAGCCCCAGATCTGTCTTCAGCACTGGCGGTTTCAATCGCAAGCTCCCGAGTGGGGGCTCGGCGAAGGGGATTCCTGGGGATGTGAATATCCATCGTCAGCGGCTGGCTTGCGAATACTAAGCGATCACTGTAGATTACCCCCGAAGAAGTCCTGCTTTAGCAGCGTGACATCCAGTCCGACGATGGTTGTTCCCCCGAGCTGGACTTGTGGCGCTCCATGGGCTGACGGCGCGAGTGCGAGAACAATGGAAAGGCAGGGCAACAGTGCAGACAACAGCATGACTGGGACACTCGAGTGTGAGCCGATTAAACCGCATGGCTGGACTCTGGCTGGCTTATATATATATTTTTGAAGCCGGGGGCGATGACGTCTGCATCCCTTCGTAAGCGATTCCACACATCGAGGCTCGGTCCAAAGAGAGTGTTTTGATTCCCATGTTCCTGTGGATCCACATCGTATCTGGCTTTAGGGCGTACACCCTGATGCAAACGTGAACTATCCAAACCCACGCCGCCGGACAAAGTTGAATCGTGCCGGCGACCCAATAGCCGGAACGGTTGAAAGTCCTTTGTCGAGTGGAGCCCACGATGCAAGAAGCCCACAATTTCTTAGAAATTCCTGGCGCTGCTTTGGATCAACCGTTCGCAGCCGACCGGGGGTTGGAACGTGCGGAGGTAAGTACGGCGAGATTTCAATTTTCGTACAATCAAAAATAAACGTGTATTATTCAAACAGCAATTCGAGGTCGGTACCGGTCGTGTCAGCCCAATCTCGAAGGTTGAGGTTGAGGCCTGAGGCCTGAGGTTGAACGTTGACGTCCGCGTCAATTCCAGGCTGAGGCTAATGGTGGATGTTTTTCGGTATTTGTGTTTGTTGCCCTACAACATCCGTAATATTCCACCTACTGAACTTCAACAGGTTGTCGCTGAGCCTGGACCAATGACTCGGAAACGCAAACACACCACGAATTCATAGGGAACGATTATATATACGTCATACGGACCCATGCCCACGCAGGAATCTCATTCTCAAGCACTCAAAGGTCGTATCCCAGTCTCTGGCTTGAAGCTCAGGATTCACTGGCGTGGTTTGAATCCGCGGTCACTGGCGGCAGGCGTTGTATTTGCCACCTCAACGTAGTACAAGGAGGCGGTACTTCTCGCTCATGGGAACTCGTGTATATGTATTAATGGAAGTATGACGTCTCCCCCAACGCGTCTACTTCACTCCCTGTGATTTCCCCATGCACGGACTTACGCAAATGTCTAAACCCCACATCTGACCCCACCATCCGACCCCACACCCGACCCCACACCCGAGGATTCACCCATCATTCCCCTACGGTTCATTGTCGGCGTGCTTTTCGAAATGTCTTGGCAGTTTCCCTCTTCAGAAATGGCGTACAAGCGCTATCCTTCGGATCAATAACTAGGACACGCTTTCACCAATACAACAGAGGATATGCCGATTAGGTGCTCTATGGTGCACACACCCCGTGCATATAAAATGTAGATCAGCCATCGTAGTGCGTTGGATAACTATCTAAGCTAATCATCGATGATTCTTGCCAATACCCTCTCCCTCGCAGCAGCTGCATCGCTGGTCGCCGCCCACGGGTATGTACCGCAGATTAAGATTGGGAGCCAATACATTCCAGGCTGGGACATCACCAAAGGCATCACGCTCCCTAATATTTTACGCACGTTTGATTCTAACGTCGAATTCAGATCCATACACAACACCACAGGTGATTCCTATCGTCGGATCTGAACTCAATAATAACCACGAAATGCCAGCCCCTCCGCGTTGTGCGAGGCACTAAGCTAGACAGCGGATTCATCGCAGACCCAACCTCGACCGATATAACCTGTTCCATTGGTAACCAGAAGCTGCCCCCCGTAAGTTGTTCGGTTGTTGGGCTATTTGACAGTATCTTGGTGCTGATCTACTATCACTAGGGGCCAATAACGGCAACCGTTGCCGCCGGAGCGACTGTCCAGATGCTCTGGAACACATGGCCCTTGGGCCACTTCGGTCCTGTCCTGAATTATATGGCGAAATGTTCTGGGGATTGTTCTTCATTCAAAGGCGATACAGGGAAGCCATGGTTCAAGGTATGTGTAATTTACCCCGTCCTCATTGCCCTTCTATTTACCGCATCTATCGTTCAGATCCAACAAGATTCATTTGTCAATGGCGTGTGGGCGTCGGATACCCTCGCCAAAAGCAATTTCACGTACACCGTCAAGATTCCGAGTAAGATTGCCCCAGGGAACTACGTACGCTTTTTCGGTCACCCTCGATATCCTGTGGGTTACCCATATCAAATATGACATCTAGCTGCTCAGACATGAGAACCTCGCGTTGCACGGTGCGACCAATATCGGTGGTGCCCAATTCTATCCCGTTTGCGTGCAGCTTACAGGTATATTCTCCCTCGCACCTACAGGCAGCGTTCTCTGACCAATTACCAGTGACGGGTGGCGGCACCCTCAACCCATCTGGTCTGAGCTTCCCAGGGACATACACCGTACGCACCCTCTACCGTTCTGTCTCGGCTGCCTCTGGTCCAAATTGATCATATCGTCATAGGCAACCGATCCAGGCATCCATTTCAATGTGTATCAAGGTGATGCCGTGAACCAAGCCTACGTGCCGCCCGGCGGTGCGGTCTATCCTGGCCTGAACTGAATTTTGCGGAGCGTGCAGAGGAACCGTATTTTGCAGTATTTCTCAAAGAATTACCCCAATAGCATGAATTCTATTTACGACTGAATGATGATCGTGCAGGAAGTGGCCTGGTTCTGGTGCAAATATTCTGCGGCTGAATGTTATCTTCACGGTGATATTTTCGCGCATGCATTGATGGCTAAAATAAATTTCAAAAGTACAGGTGATATGGAAAGGAACACAACAGGATGAACGGGAATAAAATGGATCAATCGCCTTGTAACAGTTCTGCAATCGCGTGATGGTGACTTCCTTTTGGTGCCTTGATGACAAGGTCTGCCTGCTGCCTAGAATAGTTCCATCAGTCAATTGCATCGCATATTCACCAAGATCAACGGACAGGCGCATCCGCAGTAGGAGTTTACGGTTCGCAGCTTGCATGTCGGTGCCAGCTTTGATAGCGCGCGCAAATAGATCAGCCCGGTAGTCAGTCTTCTTGGCATACAAAATCTATACGGTAATCAGCGGGAGTGGGCCAACGAATTCAAATGCACATACCTTATTTTGGCTATCTACCCGACCTTGAATGCTCCCCGACTGAATTAGGGCTACAACATGATGTTCAACCTCCTCAATACTCCAACCGAAAGCTGCACTCATGCGCTCAAGTTTGATGGAACCAAAAGGCTGGAAATAGAGAGCGACGGCGCAGTCGCGAATCAGATTGGTGAGTTCTTGGACATGTATGGAGAGATGTATGTCGATATGATGTCGCGTCTGTAGACGAATGAGTAAAGGCCGGACGTTAGAAATAATACCCACTGAATATCGTGAAAGCAGCTCCAACACCGTCTTGAAATTACTTCCCATATACGCCTCCAGGAGCTCTCTAATATATGGCTCCTGCTCAATGTAACTCCCGAAACTGGCGTTATCCAAGACCTCCGACTTGAGGGCCGATCTCGGGAAAGTTGCAAGCGCACAAAGGGTACCGTAGATTGCGATATCACCTGGTGCAACGATCTGGCATATCCTGGATTAGTAGGGAAAGCAATCATGACTGTCTGCCGAACCTTCCCAATCCAGCCTCCCAACTCTTTTGCTGGGCCAAGCCTCAAAAAAATATGCGCTGCCTTCTCGTAACTTGCCTGACCAAGGTAGGATAATGCAGTGGCATAGTCGAGCTTTGATTGAACACCATCGCGCTCGATAGATTTCTTTTTTCCAGTAGTAACGGTTGGTGTTGTGCTTGGCGCATTATTATTAGCACTATTATTTGCGGCGGTGGCGGCGTCGAGCGCAGCATCAGCCTTGAAGACGTATGTTGGGAGGTGAGAATAGTTCTTTTGTTCAATCAAGACCTGGGAAGAGCAGATAAGAAAGGTCAAACGTATGGCAGGAACAGAGAATGACCTCTAGAACAGACATGCACATGTCGAGGACGTGCTGGCTGGTGGTGCAAAATTCTCGCGACTTGGTGTAATGCTTCAAGGCTGACGAGTGGTCGCCTTGGGCGAGATGGAAATCACCTAGATCACGATACCCCATCTGGGTCGATTTGTCGTATAAACGCGTTAGAGCGCGCATAACCACGGTCACTCACCCGTGTACTTTCTTTGATCATGTTATTCGTATAGGTTTTGAGTTCTACCTCTAGTTTTGTGCGCTCCGCGAGGTTCTTTTCCATCATCTCCTCCGCCCACCTTGTATTGAGTGTCGCGAGCTCCATCGAGTTCGGAAGGGGTGTACCCGATTGTAAGGCCAGTTGGTCATACGCCAGCGAAAGGGTTTGATACAGGTGTGGGTCCCTTGACCGATGGATATGCTGAACCGCGAGTTGGAAGGCCTCCGGTGCAATGGATGGACATATGGATACAATGTGAATCAAACGATCGATCACTGTGCGACCTGAGAAGCCGAATTCAACTCGCAAACCAATTGTTAGCTAAACACCATTTACCTACCGCTATAATTTGCTATATATCCATCAAGATCGAATGGATGGGCGTCGTCCACAGTCACTAAATGTGATTTCCGCGTTGCTTGTTGTGAGCTGTGGGCAGTGTCCTCGATCAAGTCGATCTCCATAGTGGTGCGCCCTGGGTTTTTCAAATTGTTTTACGCGACAATGACCAAGACCGTGGTGCCACGGTGGTAGTGTTCTCTGAAGACGCAAAGCTCATAAATTGGGGCATCATCAGAAACGAGATGCTCTGCATCCTGTAGCTGACAAATCAGCCGAGGCATTTGCCAAACCCGCACAAACCAGAATGTTGGGATGGTTATCGTTTGAGTAATAAAACAAATGTCTCTACAAATCGCATTACACAAAATGTCACTCAAACCGCTTCCAGGCATGTTTTTCATATTCAATTGTCCTATTCCTGCGCTTTTTGGGTCTGGAAATTCTTTGAGTCCCAATAATAAAGCAGAAAACAGGGTGAACATACAGGACAGGAACACGGGGTTCAATCAATGCCCTCTGCTGTAAATTGAGGAATCGATCTCGGAAGGGGTTTCCTTCGGGCTGGCCAACGCATCAGAATTGAGATAAGAAAAGCAGCTGGCCGTATACCTTGAGTGCTCGCAGACTCTCGCTCAAGTCCTCCCCAAGCTGCACATCTACTAATCCCTTAGGAACTTTATGTTTTCCTAACCGTTGACCTGCCAGTCCCTTTTTGAGGCGCTCTTGAAGGGCTGATTTCCGCGCTGCGATTGCCTGATCTCTTCGTGACGATTCCTGATCTGCCGAGCGGCGTAGCATCTTGGCACTGCTGATAGTGGCCAGCATCCGTTTATGAGCCGCTCGCTCCACCAGTGCCCGTTTCTGCCGTCTGTCAAATGTGGTGTCAGGAATCGAAGTAAAGGGAAACGCACTTCTGCAACCTGACGGGCAGCCTTGCTCCTCTGTTGTTTGGTTTTTCGCTCGGGCATCTTCTTTATGAGCGCTTCCCCCGTGACCGCCTCATCCTCGACAACATCTGGGCTCACGTCGACCTGCATACCCCGAGCCACGGCTATATTATCGACTCCCGCATCCTGTCCCGCACTGTCGATCTTCATTTTGAACTCTGCGAGCTTTTCCGCCTTTCGCACGCGCTCTTCCTCGATCTCATGTGCCTGGAGTAACAACTCCTGGTACGCGGAGGCGGGTGGGTTGTACGAGGTTCCTTGATGTGGCTCGGTGATTGCGGGAAGCTGGATGATTTCCCGGGGGTGTGGAAGTACAGGAGCCTGAAGGGACTATTAATTCAGCATTCAAATCAAAACTGTCGTTTAGGAAACCTTGTATTTTTTCTCCTGAACCGTTTCCAGCCCGTCCTTTACCTCTACCTCGTCGGGAACGATTGACCATGGATCATAGCCCCCGCTGTTTTTGACTGCCTCGCTTAATGATACGGCAGATGCGCCAGATACGTATTCAGAGGGGTCGAGCATGCTATTGAATGGTCCTCTTCGGGGCTTTTTTGCAATCCGGAGGAGACGGGCTTTATCTTCATAGCTCACTGTTGATTTGCGTTTCGAAGTTGTAGAGTTTGCCCTTGAAAAGACCGCAGGCACCGCGGACCGCTGGGCCAGAATTTTTGTTGATGTCAATTGTGTCGCGGAGAATCGGGGCGGCAGGGATTTTCGAACTGGTATATATGATAAGCCTGCCACAGCTAGACAACGCGGGAACTCACTGCGATCATCACCCGTTACATCGATCTCAAAAAGGTCACTATCTTTGGTCTTCTGGAGAATCGTCCTTCATCCTGTTTGAATGGTTATTAGATACTTAGAATTCAGGACTCACCCGGTAACCCGCTCCTCCTCCCGCAAACCCTCCAACCCATCCTCAACATCTCTGATATCGGTGTGCTTCCTCCAAGCGCGTTTGCCCTTGCGACTTGTCTGTGCATGCTGGGAGGGCGCGCCTAGCGCCGATCGAACAGGTTTTCTGGATTTATGATGAGACGATGCCCCTGCCAGAACCTGGCTTTTGGATAGTTTTGTAGTTTTCTTGTTCAAGGACGCCATGGTTGTGGGCGGGTAGATACAATTATTTTTGACTACCGTCGGCGTTGTGACACGACGAATTGTGACATTTTATTATTCGAGACCATCTCCGCCACCGAGCGAACCCTAGAGTATGCATCCCACCTTGCCCTCGTTGGGCGCAAATCTTGCCTCGCAGCCGTTCAAGCGCTCCCAGCTCGGCCTTTTCCACGGAAAAACAAAACAATATGGAAATAATGTCCCATTCTCAAAACATAAAACGCGGAGAACATGGCTGCCCAATGTCCAGCGCAAGCGGCTCTTTTCGGAAACTCTCGGCGAGGACGTACGAGTCAAGTTGACCACACGGGCCCTGAAGACAATAAAGAAGGTGCGTCTATCATCCACATGCTCATATGCTCTGTTGACAGTTGACAAATACACGGCAGCACGGGGGTGTGGACAACTATACCGCTAACACACGGTTGGACCTACTAGGCTGGGAAGGGATGCGTATTCGCCTACTTGTACGCCAGGAAAAGGAGCAACAGGCTTTACGCGATAATACCAAGAATGCCATCCAGGCGCATCGCTATCTTTGTGGGACGCGTCGTGGACGCAAAACCGCCCGCAAAAATGCGGAGGAGGGGGTGAGGAAGGAGGCGAGGAAAGATGCAGACAAGATAAAGCAAGCGCAGAAGCCTACTCTATCGAGTGCAAATGACACACGAGTCAAGGCTGCTGCCGCGTTCGGTATATCTGACAGGCTTCCAAGGTATGTGGTTTCAAAATATACTTGTGTATGTGCTATATTGCCCCAACAGTGCTAAGGAAACTATAATGTACCTTCAGAGTCGAAAGCGGGAGATGGATCGGATACTCCGTCATTAATCACTAATGCTAATGTTGTTCGCGTTTCCTGGCCTCTTTTATAATCAACATTCACCCCATCTTCTCGAGCTTATCGAATTTGAAACCCGTATTCAAACTCGAGAATCTCAGCACTGCCATCATCTCAGCCAGGGACTTTTTTCATTCCATCCACACTTACTACCATGGCATCTAGAATTCACCTGCAGATACAGTTTCAATGCAACGGCGTGGACGTCCTTCCACTGCTCTACGTATTGAAGCCCTCCCCAGACCCAGGAGGTTTGAAATCCACAAGCTAACATTCGAAATCTTGTCTGGGTAATGCAAAATACTACCGCTTATTCATTTTTAACTGGTTTATCACTCATATATCCCCCAGAAATGGATAGCCATCCCTCTACCACGTGCATCGGTTACAATTATAACATCACCCTTTATAAAATCCATTTTCTTCTAGCTCAAGCTCCCTGCTTTCCTGAGTGAGGGTACAGCTGTTGCACCAACACACGGTACAGTAGTCTTCACAACAGCCGCCACTAATGTTGTAGCGGTCTCGCATCGCTTGGCGACTTGCGACCTAAATTCTCCAGTGAGTACACGCCCATTGAAATATTCAGCACCTAATTGACCTGTAGACAACATCCACCGCCGAGGCAATGTCCCCAGCAAGTTGCTGAGCAGCAGCCCCCACCGTCCTCTGGGTCCGGTCGATCCTTTGTGTTCAAATGGTCAAGCCGCCTCCTGTTTCTGGCGTAAAGAATTGAAGGACAGCAGACCGCGAGACAGCCTAGCGAATATACACGCAAATCGCTGAGTGGTCCTGCTTATATCAGGGGGGAAATTACGCACAGGTGCCGCAGGAATTAAAGCAGCCGCAAAGGCTGTAAGTCCAGTCGCGGCCGTCGGGCCTGACTGGCAGATTTTTCATGTTGCGCGTATTTTTTCTCCTACTTGGTACAGCCTGCATGCTTTCGGTTGCTGTCGGCTGCTGTGTCTGGTTTTGTGTGACCACTTGAATCGTAACTGGCGCGGGGTGGCCGTACGCCTAGGATGGGTGCATGCATGAGACTTTTATAATGCATGGAGAAACGAGGGCACATATTGCGCACCTGTGAGGGCAAAGTCGGGTATCTGTTGTCCTGCACGTAATGGGACATGGTATGGTTGAGGTCGACCGGCGATCAATAATCGAAACGCAAATTTGAAGAGGAAAACCAGCAAAAGCCCGCTCTGTGTAAAAGAAACCTGAAAGCCAGACGGATACCAGCTGTTGCTTATATTCGTTCGACCCGCTTTGTTGTTCCACGAGAGCTTTTACCAGGATAACTATGGCTTTATGTGCGGCAGGGCGTTTCAGGCGACCCCGAATTGCAGTTTAGCAGCGCTGGCTGTCCCGTGGGCGGTGCACTGATTCTATGGTAATGGGAACTTTCGGTTAGTCGACCAGGTGGTGAGATTGATCCAAGTTACTCAGAAGTGACACGCATATCGCGAGGGCAACGAGACCACCGGGCTGGGCATTTATTTCACGCGAAGTCCCTGGCATATTTCCCCACCATCAGCGCTCAGCCCTGACACATCCGTCAAACTTGCGCCCACAGTTTACTGATTATACTTGCGGGGCTACATGGTTACTATAACATTATCCCTCTTTATTAAACCCATCTTCTTCTAGCTCAATCTCCCTGCTTTCCTGTGTGAGGCTACAGCTGCTGCACCACATGATGGTACAGCAATCTGCGCAACCATCCCCACTAATGTTGTAGCGGTCTCGCACTGCTTTACGACTTGCGATCTATGTACGCCATGGAATAAAATGCTCTGGTGAGTACAAACCAATGAAGTAGCCAGCGCGCGACTGACCTGCAAACAGCACGCGCCACCGGCGCAATGTCCCAAACAAGTCGCTGAGCAGCAATCCCCACCGTCCTCTGGGTCCGGGCGATTTTTTTCGTTCAAATGGTCAAGTCGCCGTTTATTTTTGGCATACACAAGTGAAGGGCAGCAAAGCGCGAGGAAGCCTAGACGCAAATTGTCCACGCGTTCAGTGGTCCTGCCTATATTATATTAGGGCAGGAATCACTCACAGGTGCCGCAGGAACTAAAGCAGTCGCAAAGGCTGTAACTCCAGTCGCGGCCGTCGGATCCGACTGGCATATTTTTCATGTTGCGCGTATTTCCACCCGGTATGACCTGCATGCTTTCGGTTGCTGTCGGCTGCTGTGATTGGTCTTGCGCGACTACATGAGCATGAGGCGCAGGGTGGCCGTGTGGCTATGCGGGTGGGTGGTGAGAACCTCGTGAGATATGAGGGGAGGGGCACACCTGTGAGGGAAATTTTGGGTATCTGCCGTCCTGTGGTGCGTAGTGGGACATGATAGTCTGCTTGAGGTTGACCGGTAATTTACGGTCAAGTGCAAATTCGACGAAGAACAAAGGCCTACTCTGTGCAGGAGAAAGTTTAAATGGGTTCAAGAGGTTGTTGTCTATCTTCGTTCAGTTCTCCCTTTATCGCGCGGCCACCACCAGGACTGCTATACATAGGACGTTTCAGACTATCATCTGAAGTCCACTTGGCAGCGCTGGATGTCCCATCTGATGAGGAACCTCCAAGTTGGTCTTGGAGTCGACCAGATGGTGGTACTGATCTAAAAAGTGATATGTACGCGATGGCAGAATTATTAGGTCGGGGGCTGTTTCACATGTTCCTAGATGCCTGACGAGAATAGATCTTTGTGTAACCAGCCACAGGACATAGATGCCAATATCAACAACATCTTACATCAAGCCGGGTTGACACATAGAGTGATGTGTTGGTCTTTGAATGATATATTCAGTCAACAATGACAAAAGTTGGAAGCCTCCGTGTTGAGTGGAGATTATCTGGTCATCAAACATATTCCGATCCTGGTAGCGACGTGCTAATTCTTCTTAAAAACCCAGCGTTCTGCAGCAGTTCCATCGGCGTGTTGAAGTGTAACCTTCAAATAGGGTGATAAATAAATTCATTGTTTGGCATGATTGAGTCAGAGGTAGACCTACGTATCCGTCGAGTTCAGGGTTGCACTTGATGCACTCCAAATCGGTGGCCGCCCAAAGTAAATCCTGCGACAGAACGGATATCTGTTTCAAGGGTGAGAATACTGCAAGGCATGTACTAGCAGAGTTTATATCCATACCGTGTATTCGCCCAACCCAGCACGAGTGATGGAAAACGTCTCGGGATTCTTGCCACCGAATAAAGATATTACTGAGCCCTGTGTGACATGACGTTGAGAAGATGTCAACGTCTGTAGAAAGACCCTTGACCTCGGCATCAGAAATGGAGGTGGCAAATTTGCCAAGCCCAGCGTTCTTGATCGTGAAACCCCCAGGTACAGGATGAACATCCCACTGTCATGTGTACTGAGCGGATGGCGGTGGTGCACAATGTTGGATAATGCCCACCAGGTCTTGATTGGGAAGGCTATTCCCGTACGGCCCCGCTCTGACTATATCGCTGGCATCCACTGGCAATATTCTCGCGTCACCACGGAAGTGCACATTGGTGATTCGATAACGTCCAGGAATCAAGGCGTCCTGAGAAGGTGGTCCAGTAAACAGACTGTATGATGCGGAGATAGATGACACACCTGGGCTGGGGCAGCGAGCACAATAGTCAAGGTGAGGAGGGATTGAACTATTTTGAACAACATCAGAAGGCTTGGAGCTTGAAGCTCGAAGTACTATGGACTCTGCCATCTGTGCCAGCTGTTTAAATACACAAACCGGAGAAGAAGTGACATCGCTGGGGAAAAGGTGCAAAGACAGTGTGCTCGAGTCCGAGCTCGATGTGATCCCACAACCTTGGCTTCCTTTAGTCGGGGTATTTGTGTCGGCTCTTCTTAACAATGTACGATGACGTGTTCGGGATGGTCATCCGGGCTGTTAGGAGATAACAATTTCTAAAACAAGATAGCCAACGCATGAGTTCTCTGATGGAAAGCACGAGGTGGTACCACGCCTCTCGGGAAAAGAGGTTGCTGATAGAAGCAGGTGGATTGCGACGAATAAGGGGCAACGACAGCATTTGGAAGGTACCTCGTCTTGAGCCGGCTTCGCCAAGATACCAAGCATAAATGATCAGGGACCCACAGCTTGTGAGTCGCTGACCATTTATGCTTGAAGGTCCGCGTTTACATGGGCTTTCTAACCGTGGGCGGGGCACAGACTTGCGCAAAATCGGATTGCGTGAATCCAGTTTAATGCCAGACTCACATAGGTGAATAGATTCGTAATATTGTGTTGAACAGTGACTTGGATGGGCGCATAGTAAACCAAATCTGCTGAGCCATCGCGTGAAATCTAGCTGAAAATCTCGAGACCAGTTGAAATGGCTTGGAAACGCCCGTTTTTTTATAAATCGTCTAGCGAGGAAATTTTATCTTTATCCTGGATCACCATTTGTGGAAGGGAGGCTCCGAGAATATTGCTCGGGAGGGAATACTTGGATGTTCTGCCATGGGCGACCGTATAGACATGGGTCATATTTATCAACGATTTGTTAGATACACACCGCCGTGTTGATAAATTCCATGGCGGGATCCAGGTGGCTGAGGTCACAACTACTACAAGACCACAGAAAATGGCGTCGTCTATTCGAATTCCCTCGACACATAGTATTGAGTGAATTTGGATGGACAGAAAGGGATGCGGTCGCAGATAATGCATGATTTCGCCCCCCGATTGTGTACGCCTGAGGCCACCATTGATAGGTGAGAACAGCGTACTTATATACCTTTGGCCCGGGGTTGCGGACAGTCGTGTTGTCAAAATTTCTTGTTCCGATATTGTTTGCATCGGATGGTGATGCACGCTCGAGCCAAAGCAACCCACTCGTTTTTCAGATTATGTAGCAGAACAGATGCCAAGCGCCACTTGAAGCATATTCTGCTTAAATATCACGATAGGATCTGTTGGTGCATGGAGATGATATCTTGCTGGCCGTGTAAGCCAGCTGTGCGCTCAGTTTTCGTGAGTGTCATGTTTCGTGGATTTGGCCTCAGCGTTCAATGTTCGGGGGGGTTGTGATTTTCGTTCTAGCGCATGGCTTTTTATTCAGAATGATTACTTGTCCGCATTATACGCACTCTATCAATTGAGCCGCCTGGAAATGCTATCACATGGGTCCAACCTCGATTTCAGTATCCTTGATCCTGGTCATGGACACCACCATATATATATCCACCACCCTTACTGCGTTGGTTCTTATCGAGTTTTCCGTACCGTGGGTTTGGTGTTAATGGCAGTTCTTCTAAGTCGTGAGGTTCATGCAGCGGCCTTGGGGTGAGGCCACGGCGCTGCATTGCTTTATAGCAGAAGCGAAGGAGCACAGCGCTGATTTCCGTTAGTGGGTTGTGGAGGGGATAGTCTGATCTCACAAAAGCGCGGCCCATACTACGACTTGAAATACGATTCCGGGGCCTTGGGATATCTTCTTATCATCAGCATCCGGATCGACTGGCGGTGTACTTGGAGGGTCAGGATCAGGCGCTGGGTGGACCGGTTGTGCTTGCTGAGCCACGGGGCAAGCATATTTGTTTCTCCACTCAAATGTGTGCGTTCCGTTCCATTCCCAAAGAAATCGTGGACCTGTCGGCTAATGACACGCAATGGTCAGGTTGTTTGGTATTGCTATTTCTCCGCAGCCCACCTCCTGGATTTCAGGGTCACAGTAAAACTGAAATGCCGCCTTTTGTGTGTGTTGGGCGTATGATCCGCCTTGCAGTGTCATTCCCAAGCTGCCTGAAATTGGGATAAATACAACTCCAATTAAGAGATGGACACGAACGTTGGGGTGCGCCCAATTCGTCAACATCCTCTCGTATCTTATTTTTGATATCTAGACCTATTTCTGTGGCTATCGGCACGACCTGGAAGATGCGTTCCGGTTCGGAGGGATGAGACGGACGTCTATTCACCACTATTATATCGTTATCAAATCAGCATCAGTGGATGCCAGAAAACTTGCCTTTCAAGCAGATCCAGGTTCCCTTTGGGCACTTGTTTGAAAGCTTGTTAGCCACCCTCATGGGCAAGTTGACGCTCGATAGATTCGCACCTGGAGCTCACTAGGAAGGGTCCCGTCCCACGGTAGTCCACCCACACCTAGCCTCAGTGAATAGGTACTCCGTGTTTCGGTTGGGGGTGTATCTTGATGAATTGTTACATCATGCGCTAAGGCTTTACCTTCGGGTCGAAGCAATGGGCACAGGTTGTATCCCCACAAGGCGACGGTTATATTGCAGGGAAGGGGTCCCACGTCATCGGATCGTACAATGCTCATCGCATAATCTGGCAGGAATGAGTGGGGTTCGACCTTGCTTATAGCTAGAATCATCTTTTGGAGCCCGATGATGCATATTCAGATTCACAAAGTGCCATGACGGAACGTCAGTACTGCCATGCAGTGGGAGATCTGGAGAAGCGGCCCGAGATTGCCTGCCGGACTATTGTCACATGCCCTAGGCGACTCTACGAAATCCACTCAAGAACCGCCACCACCACCACCGTCGTCTCTAAAATACGGGCCCCTATTGGGCCGTGTATCCTGACGCGGACTCTTCAAGAGGGTGGGACTTGACAGGCGTGCTCCTACTAAGTACCTCAAGGATGGACCATTCGGGCGGTCGATTTTTCGTTGGTGTATGAAGACATCGAGGGCAAAAATACAGCGGCGCGGGATGCGCTTCTTCACCGCGCGCAGCATTGCTTCTCTACACCATCGCGTGATGACCACGTAGAATGCAACGGCCCGCCTTGTTTACCCTCCCACCCTCAGTAATAAAAACACTCGATATCTTGAGTCCAAGCGAGTTCGAGTGCAAACACAATGACGAACCCCAGCAACCCTGACGTGGATTTGAAATGGCTGGATGGGACACCCCCCACTACGACCCCAACCGGCTCTGCCTTCGGTATACCGTGGCCCCAGAGTCAGATTGACAAAACGACTTCCATAGCGGTCACTGCTGGTGGGAAAGGAGTGCCAGTGCAGACCTGGCCGATGGCATAGTCAGCAACCGTTATTTTATCAGCCTAATCTATACTTAATTTGGCGTTAGTTGGCCAGATGGTAGTCTGAAGTGGACGGGACACGCTCTTCCCGCCAATGCTGGTCTCTCCAGCGCTCTTCAATTAGCGCCTGGTACACCGGTAGAGCCGACTGCGCCGGTCACCGTGACGCAATCCAGCACTAGCATCACCGTCACGACTGGGCCATTCTCAGGTACGATTCTGTATTCACGTTGGACTGCTTCATTCAAAATTTCTATAAGCGGGATTCAACACCTCTGGCACTGTGCTTATCAATTCGCTGACTTTATCTGGAAAAACCCTCGCCCAGAGTGGCGCGCTTGTGGTGAACGTGCAAAATGCCCCTGACCCTGAGCTGGACGGGCCCCGACCTCCCGTAGTTACTACTGCAGGAAGGGTGGACTCTGTGACAGTGGAACAGAAAGGCCCAGTCAGGGCTGTAATCAAGGTATGTATCTCAACGGCTTCTACAGTATCAATTTCAAACATAAAATCTAGGTTACGGGGAAGTATAACGGAGGAGGTCATGCAGATTTCCTTCCATTTATTGTCAGATTCTACATCTCGGCTGGCGCAACTTCACTTCGGATGGTGCACTTTTTCATATTTGACGGCGACCAGAATCAAGATTTCATCAAAGGAATTGTAATCATCCAGGCTTCCATTACCATGATCGTCAATAATATGTGGTTCCGCAGGGTCTCAAATTCATGACACCGCTGTCGGACGAATTGTATAATCGGCATGTCCGATTCGTCACTGCGGATGGAGGAATCTGGGGAGAACCAGTGCGGGTGGTTTCAGGACTCCGTCGGGACGCAACCGCACCCGTGCTTACAGCCCAATTTAACGGCACGGCCACGCCTGCATTATCAACCTGGCCAACATCGGTGTCATCTGAAATCGACCAGCTTGCCGTGTGGGCCGACTTTTCGTTGGACCAACTCTCTGCCAATGTTTTCAATGTAAGGAAGCGGACTGTAGCTGGCGATAAAGCCACATTCATCAATCATGCCGGGTTTGGGACAAGAGCATCAGGGCTGGGATTTGTGGGGGGAGCAACTGGGGGTGGGGTAGTCTTTGCACTTCGAGGTTTGTTTTGGCTATGCCCAGGCCCCGCCGCTGCATCAACCCAAATTCTTTTTAGACTTTTGGCAGGGTGCCCCCAGGAGCTTAGACATCCGCGACGCCGGTGGAAGCACAAGCACTGTCACGTTATGGGCCTATAGTCCGAAGGTACCTATGGTTGGACATGTAATTTCCTCTGCTGAGGGTTGAACAGGCTCCGGCCATGGATTTGCGCCACTATGACACAGTTGCGCACGGTGTACGTGCCTAGGCGTCCCTAATCTTTGTTCTCATCTCATTATTTGATTTACCAGCTGGATCTCTCCTACGAAGACGTCGGGGATCCAGATCCAAATCCTATTGGAGTCGGGCGCTCCTATGAAGCAACGATACAATTGGTTCCAGCCACTCCTTCTCGTGCGACCTTGGCACAGTTGGCCGCCGTTCACGTCAGTGCCGCAGAATCTTATAGAATCGAATTTAATCTGTCCATCAGACCCAAGGCCCGCAAATTATCGCAAGTCCATCTTTCTATGTCTCACGCCGGATATTTGGAGGGCGCTGGTAGGCCTCACAGCATTCCCTGTACCCGGTTAGATTTAAGATCTTCCTTCAGGGGCCTGCCGGACACCTCAACTTCAGGCGCCGCAGCAATCGAAAAGCAAAAGAGCGATCTCCTCGACTTTTATATCAAGGTGCGGCGTTTGTTACGTAGAAGGTTGCCTGCTCTCATATCTTGGCAGGATATCGATCAGCGACAATTTTATGGTTTCTGGAACTACGGCGATGTAATGCACACCTATGATCAAACACGCCATACCTGGCGATATGATGTTGGGGGATTTGCTTGGGATAATGGAGAGCTAGGTCAGTCGCCGCTATCTGGTTTCGTTATAGTATTAGGCGCGACCCTGCCTCAGCATCAGACTTGTGGTTGTGGATGTCGTTCCTCCGAACCGGGCGCGCTGATGTTTTCCGTGTTGCACGCGCAATGACAAGGCACCTTTCGGAGGTCGATTTCCATCATACCGGCCCCTTTGCTGGACTGGGAAGTCGTCATAATGTATCTCACTGGGGAGATGGGGCGAAAGAAGCCAGGATCAGTGGAAGTACCCTCAAGCGGCCATTTTACTACCTCACCAGTAAGACTGGGCTTCTTTCCATACCTCAGCTTTAGATTGACGAATTCTTGGGCTATAGCTGATGAGTTAATCGGAGATATTATGGACTTCTCCTTGCAGGCTGACCAGACAATCATGACTTGGGACCCCCTGCGCAAAGTCTTCCCTCCGCCCTTACCAATTGGTCCCGGCAGGTTGCGTATCGGTCCAGATTGGACCACACTTGCAGGAAATTGGTTCACAAAGTGGGAGCGTACTGTTAGTCTGTTCATTCCATGCCTCAGTCATATTTTCATCACGGAATGATAGAATGACCCACAATGGCTGAATCGACT
The DNA here is from genome assembly GCA_003313185.1 of Collybia sp. MG36. NCBI lineage: Eukaryota > Fungi > Basidiomycota > Agaricomycetes > Agaricales > Clitocybaceae > Collybia > Collybia sp. MG36. The sequence continues at coordinate 32,934 of QGOG01006610.1, read as the reverse complement.
CAAGACCGGAATGGTAAATCATTCGCCATCATTCAATGTCAACATTCAATGTTGTCACTAGCTCGACATTGGCGGATTCAAATTTGGGCTCTTTACGGGGAATACAACAGCTGTGGGATGGAATGCGGATACTGCTCACTTAGTTGATGAAGGTGGGGAAGGCCTTGGCGCGTATGTTCTTCTCATTCAATTTGTCGGGGTTTCCGGCGCTGATGATATATCAGCTATGACTTGGTTATGTTCTTCGGCGGAGGCGAATTCCTCATGGAGGCTATGGATATCATCACGGACGTTCCAACCTTTGATGCTGCTTGGCTTGACTTTTGTCGACTTTATAACGCTTCAGACGCAGAGTATGTCATTCACTTCCCTTTTGGCCACCCATGTCTTAGCCCTTCACAACAGCAAAACGGCGAGATATGGCAAAACATTTGGAAGCGGCGGTTTCAACCAGGTAAATACAGGATGGGTATCATACCGAGCCCGTACTAACAGCAGCTTTCCAAAAGTTATACGCCAAGCTGCAAGCCTATGCAGGTAAGCTAGAGATTGTCCCCACCAGACCACAATGAACAAAATTTTGCGAATAGGCCAAAGAATGAATAGCGATGCGATCAAACAAGCTGCATGGAAGAGTCTCGCCTCCAGTACGGTTGGAATATGGGCTCCGGTCGTGCAGGTCGGCGGGACAGATGTTATCTCCCCTATCCTTGAGGTCGACTTTTCGCACAATTTTGTGATATGTGCCTGATGAGCTCATAGATCCCCAATCTCGCAACCAACGATGCGGCACAACGCTCATTGACAGAATATGCTGTCTTAGCGATCGCCCCAGAGTTTGCACCAAACTCGCTCGTACCGTCAGCGGCAATCATAGAAGAGCAAGAATGGGATCAATCGACCGCGAATGAGGAGGATGTTGCGGAACATCTAGATGAAAAGCCTGTTCAGCGGAAACGAAGTGGCTGGTGGAAGAAATTATCAGGATGCCTATGACTTGATTGAATCGAATGTATGTATTTACTATAAGGTTATAGATCTCGATGGAGTTGGTGATTACCCGGGGTCACAGGGCTCTACGTTCCACGCTTCGCTTTTATATCGTGACCTGTGAATAGATTTCCCCAAAGCCCTTCTGTCTCACCAGTAATCACGGTCCAGCGAACGATTTTTCACTCCTTGCATATTTCTATTCTGCCCCGGGTGTTAGAAAAATATGGACGGCCGGGACCATAACCTACACACAGTGGCGGAAGGTTCCCAACGGGTCTCCCCCAGCACGCGTTTCATTTCCGATTCACAGGCCCCGGAACTTCGTCCTAAAACTGAAACATCTCACGCCGAGTCTGACCAACGTTTACTAGACCTTGGATATCAGCCAGAATTCCGCAGGGAGATGTCCCTGTTTGGAGTTCTTGGAATATCATTCTGTGCCATCGGAATATTGACAGGAATGAGCAGTGCTTTTCAGACTGGTCTCTTCTCTGGGGGGCCCTTAGGTTCAAACAGCGTGTCCTTGTTTGCTATGGAAATACTTACCGCTTTTCCTCAGGCCTATTTTGGGGTTGGAATGTGGGTGCTTCCGTTCCGAGTCAATATGTATGCTGGATGAAGCGGACGAAAATATAGATTTGCTCAATCTTCATGCTGTTGATTGCGCTAAGCCTGGCGGAGATCTGTAGTGTGTAGTGAGCATCCACGACGATTCTAATATCGTAGCGCGACCCACCACACCAATTGACCCTACAGCCCAACAATGGGAGGACTCTATTTTTGGGTCTGCCAAATGAAACCTAATGCGCCCATTCTTGGATGTGCGGTTTTCCATACTCCCAAAGAATATTGATTCACCCATGTTGGACAGTCTGCACTGGTTGGATATATTCCATTGCTATGGTGTTGACGGGAACGTCTGGAAACTTGAGGTGCATCCGATTAGCACGCCGCGCTCGACACTTTTAGCTAACAACTTGAAGCGTTGCACTATACCTCGCATCGTTAGCGGAAGTGGGTCAATTTCGCCAGCTCACCAGAGTCGAGATTGCTGCCATTGCATGGGGAATTAATATTTTCTCCGGAATCATCAACACTATCGGGACCAAAGCTATTGGCCGGATGAGCTCCTTCAATATATGGTGGACCTTTGGTGGGACTTTTGTTCTTGTGGTGACGCTGCTGGTGAAAGCCCCAGAAAAGGTGAAACGGCACCATATGATATAATATCGAAGTGTTGACGTCCACTGCGCCCAGAACCGCGCCGCATTTGTTTTTACGGATTACGAAAAGTAAGAGCAGCTTATTCGTGTTTCCGTCCGTTAATACCCACTAGCTTCACCGGCTGGGGCTCCAAGGGATTTGTTGTCTTGCTAGGATTCCTGCAGGTCGGGCGGCGACGTATCCTCGAATTATAGCAATGCTGACGGATTCAGGCGGTTTACACCTTAGAGGGTTGTGAAACCGCGGCACAGGTTGCTGAAGAGACCCAGCGTGCAGAATGGCTCGCCCCCATCGCCGTGGTAGGGAGCGTTGTCGGCTCATGGCTCGTTGGGCTGGTGTATATGCTTGCCCTTCTTTTCGCCGTCCAAAATATCGGACACGTCCAGTCAACTTCCTATGCTATCCCTATCGCTCAGCTATATTACGACGCTGTTGGGAGAAAGCTCACATTAATGTGCTTGACGGTGATTGCGTTAGCACAATTTATGGCGGCTGTAACCGCCTTCACGGCCAGCTCCCGCCTCTTCTATGCACTGGCTCGCGACAACGCATTTCCTTTCAAACGTCAATTTATGAAGTTGAACAGATGGCAGTCCCCGTATATCGGGGTGTGGCTCTCAGTTGGGGTAGGATGCGTAATTTCGTCTGCCTATATCGGTTCTGTTATCGCTGTACGTCTCAAAAGCATTGGACCGCTTGTCCTCAATTAACCAGATCAGTTCAATGCTATTCTTTCGTCCGCAGCTATCTCGGTAATGCTTGCCTACCTCCAGCCAATCTTGATTCGAGTATTTTGGCCAGCCTCGTGAGTGATATGCGTCAATTCGTCCGTCAGTTATATAACTGCAATTCCAGGCTCAAAGAGCGAGGTCCATTCCACTTGGGCAGATGGTCGTGGATCATCAACCTCTTGAGTTTTGGGGTGGGTCTTCAATGTCCCCGGGATACGAAAAATTAAATCTCTCCCAGTTCACCATTTTCATTTGTGTGCTGTTCATCCTCCCGACAGCCCACCCAGTAACGCAATTGAATATGAACTATTCTGTCGTGTCGGTGGGGGCGATTATCATTATTGTTAGCACAACGTGGGCGACGTGGGGCCGCTCACGATTCGTGGGGGCTTTGCAAACACATCTCAAGACTGCCAGGTATTACAACGCTCTCCGAATTAATGACTTACAATTGATCAATTTTCTAGGTCAGGCTGAGGGTGTTCGAAGGCCAGAAATCGTCGTATTTGGGAGTATGCCTGGTTGGGGCACGCAGATCTGTACATTAAAGGCGCAACAAGCGCCGATTCCTAAATGACCATGCCATCGCGCAAAGTCCGAAAGCATAGGCAGCGAGAATAAGCATTGCCCATAAATCAGTGGTGTACATGGTTGGGATGCTGAGGTTGATTAGGCCAGTGGCAACATTCGCCTGTTTGACGCTTATTTCAGTTGTGATATCGGCAAGGAGAATGTGCGAATCACCATGAGGAATACCGCTAATCCATTCTTATTCAACGCATCCAAGAGTGGGGAGGAACCACCGGGAGCTTGATGCAACTCTGAGAATTCGACGGCGAGTTTAGGGCTACCACTAGGAATCTTGAGTTTTGATGTTGAGGAATACACAGATTTGGACAGTGGTGTGGGGAAGAAGAACAGATCAATCAGAAGGTAACCCAAAATAAAGCTTGTGTTGAACCCTGCAACCCAAAAGATGTAAGGTATATTCGTCTATATGAAGATAAACTCGTGGTATTGCGGGGAGATTACAACAACGGCGAACCATTTGACGAGATACTCCGCCCCCGACACGAAAAAATGTTGCTAAGCCCAAGAGAGACCACCAGACGAAGGTGTATGAAAACAACTCTGTCGCGGTTTTATCTGTCTGACGATGGAGGCCGAAAACTTCTTGCTGATCGTGCGAGCCCACATCGCTACCCCGCCGGCTTCCAGTCGCCACTGGTTGTGTCTGCTGTTGCCGCCGTCGGAAAAAGGATGGTGAAGGCGGGAGGAGGATTGTTCCTGTCGATAGTCCTAAAAGGTGGATCGCTAGGTAGCCTAGAACAACTATGATTAATTTTTGAGTCTTCGAAAAACGTGTGAAGAACCTGGCAATGAAATAATTCCCTCCTTGTTTGCACTAACTATATTATTTCTTGGCGCATTCAACACGAAGGCCTGCATTCCCAGGAATGACAGAACAATGTGTTGGCCTTTAACGCAACAGAAAGTTCAGGATGATGTTCGTTCAGAGGATGTGGAACTTGCATAATGCTACTGTGACGCCCACAAGCGACACAGGCACCCAGGAAATAATAGGATGCAGTAGAATTTCGAGGATTGGCAAGAGCGCCAAAGTTATGAAGAAATTCCAATGAACGCCATATTCCGATACGTGCTCCTGGAACACACTCATTAAATTTGGTCGCAGTCATTAGTGGATACTTCCTACAGGATATTCGGTTCCTTTTACCAAAAGCACTCGAATTAGTCCCAAAAAAATGATTGGAAGAGCCTTGCGAATTACGGAGAAGAGTTTTGGTTGCAGGGGTGAATTAAGATAAGATCGGTCCTTCAGCAGCGGTATGGAAGACACTATTCCTTGAGAGAAAACAAAGGAGCCAACGCCAAGGTCCATCTTGTGTGACAAAAATTAAGTTCCAGTGAGAAATCGATCAGGGAAAAGAGTATACCAGCGAGACCCCGAACGACTCGCACTTGGCAAGTGCACGCGGAAATACTGGAAAATCAACGGCTAGGATTGCGAGAATAGTCATCAGCATCATGTGTGCCCTGTAGGTTGTCAAAGCAGGCAAGGGTAGTATCTGTCCTTGCTTCGAGGAAAACGGTGTAGCGGGCGCATGTCTCTGGGCCTCATTCGATGGTGGCTGGTTCGATGGCAACGGTGTACCGGATTTTCTAGGAGGGATCAGGAGAAGGAGACCGGTGGGAAAGAGAAGAAGTAGAGAGAGCATTCCCGAGCTATTTGCGAACAGAGTCATCGAGAGCAGGAGCGGAACCACGAGTATAAGCCATGATATTGTAAAGTTGATATTCCTCGTTGCTGGTAACCGGGATCGTAAGGCAGAATGAAGTGCAATGGAGGCCTGTTCAACGACTGAAAAAATGCTCAAGGCAGATATCATGGTACATACCAAGGCCACAGTGGATATAATATTAATATGCATGACAGTGGAGCCAGTCATGCCCGACACGAATGCCTCTTTCTCGGTTTTGTATGAGTCGGGCATAATTTATACGGCGCGGTCGCCGGGTGTATGGTTATTGAAGGGAATGTGTGTATACTTGGGGTCAGACTGGTCACTGCGTGCTGAGTGCGCGACGGTTAGCTGGTTGCGATTCTGCAGAGCCATTGAAAACGGTCACGTGTAAATATGGCAACAAAATATGTTGCCGGAACCGGCGGCGCGGGGCCGGTACTGGCAGCCCGGAGTTGAAACGTCGAATCCCACCCCACCATGCATCACCTCACGGGCTTGAACTTGTCCCCACACCATCCCACCATCCAGGTGCTCACAAGCCCAAACTCGAGATTTAGTATCGTCCTCAGGGTAATACCAGCATCACCTGCTTTCGGTGGTTTAGACCAGCACCCCTGAAGCCGCATCAGACTCACTCCATCATCATGTCAGTGCCGGAACTGGAGGAGGCAAATTCTTCAATCACTGGGAATATCTCAAGCTTCACCCATGATAAGCTCCCTCCAGAGTTATGGCTAAAAATTCTCCCTGAACTCGCTCGGAACGACATCCAAGCGATCACACTCACGTCGTCGTTATTTCGACTGATGGCACAACCACTTTTATTTACAGTGTTCGATGTTTCTCCATTCTTTATGGAGTACCATACATCCCAACCCACGCTCCGACCTCGCCGGTACCTCGACCGAACCATTGAACGTCTCAGGTGTTACCGCTTAGAACACATTGCGCCAGCGGTCAAACACTGCTGGATTTCTCCATACAGCCGTAAAGGTTTCCCCCCACGAAACCGCAGAGATTATCTTGAACCTTCCCTCATTATCGAGGCCGTGATGGAAGCCCTACCGTCGTTTCCGAACCTTTCAATGCTCACCTGGCATTGTCTGGACATGATGCCCCAGTGGTGGTCCATCATCCAACGCTCACCAATTCAAACATTATGGGTCAATTGCTGCACCGTTTCTGGACCAGACCCCACTCCGCACCCCGTCAAATTTCTTGATCTAGATCAGTGGGCCTGGGAGGGAAAGTCTACGGGCCATGTATCGGTTTATGAAGACCATATACCAGGAGTTTCCAAGTCATTGCTTTCTCTCGTTCTACATCCTGACTACATCCAACGCGTCACAGTACCAAGATTCGATACCGCTGAAACACTGCTTGCCATCATTGCTGACATGGAGACACTTCGTTGTATAAATACCCTTTGCGTCCCTGCCACAACCCTGAACTCCCCTAATTTCATACCAGCACTGATCAAATGCCCGACTCTCGAGGAACTTCGAATATCTGTTCTCGAAGAGCCCCGTGTCATCCCCACTCCTAATCCCCTTCCTCCCGATGCTTTACCGTCACTGAGTTTTTATGAAGGCCCGTACACCCTTCTCTTGCCCTTTGCTACATCCCGTCGTTTGAAAGGCATCAAACCCTGGGGAATTGATGAACAGTCTTCTTACTGTAATGCCACCGCGCTGCTAGACGCCTTGAACCGTTTCTCAGCAATAAACACAACACTCGAAACTCTCGATGTCTCTGTAACGCGCATCACGCCTGGCCTATTGAACCAGCTCTCCGCCTTTCCAGCCTTAGAAACGGTCAACATCTCATCTTGTGACGGACCCTCGAGACAAGAAGAACTGCCTTTGGTGGATGAATTTGAAATCACTTATAATTCGCCAGTGACTGTACGTGTGTCGGGTGTCTATACTCCCTGCATCCCCCTGATCCAGCCCTTAGCTTCTCTTCATTCACCTTCGAAAGTCAGTCTTACCCCCTCGGTTGACAAGTCTGGTCATCACCACTAGACTGAATAGCTCCAATTTGGATGCCGAGACACAAGAGAAGGAAGCCTTAAACGTGATTGAACATATGGCCGAAGCCCATCCAGCATTGCAACATGTAACAATTGGGTACGGGACATACTGGCATGGAATCTGCACGGTACGATGGAATCGTGTGCCCACAGGGTTGTCCGAGAATCCCAGCGACACGCAAGGACGGATCTTGTTCACCGAAAGTAAACGGACCCTCGTCTATGCAGATACAGAGGCCCACCCCGAATCCGATTATAACTGGCGTCATGCCTACTCTGGTCCGCCCACGCGGCCCCGAGGGGTCCTACGGTGGTTGGGTGGATTGTTCCGCAGGTTTTTCTAATGTTGTAGATGAGCTCCCCGCCAGTCCGGACGTTCTCGGCCACGGCTTGAGCTGATGGATACATTCAAACAGATTATAAATTATGTATTGTATTCACGGCGATTTGTATCACGTTTAGCAAACCAATTTTTTTTCACTCGGAGTCGTCAAGTTTCTGTTGTGTATTGCCATACATACAACTCTGCACAGTCTTGGTGATTTCGATGCGACCAATAGGTTCCATATGAATCCGAAAACCCCTGGTGCTGGTCCCGCTGCCCTCAAAGGACGTCGGTAGTGGGCTATCCTCCAAAATCCCACTCGGCGTCGCAAGAATCGTCCCAAACTTGATCTTCCGGAACACCCGACATGCCATGGAATTCATCACCAAGACATTCGACACGGTGAACATAGCATGGTAAACGGGTGGGAGGATCGGGATCGTAACCAGCGCCGGGATGTTACTGCCCACAGTGATGCTAGTCGAAGTGACCGGCCCGAGGCTGTAGTATTGCTGCCCACTCTGGAGGATTGCCTTTGCATCTTTCAGGGCCACTGAAAGAGCCGGAGGACCACCACGCCCTGAAAGATAGTGCTCGTCGTAATAAATGCAAGCGATGCAATTCTACGAACGATTTCAATCCCGCTGGCTTGCCACGTATGACCGTTGATGACCCTACCTCGACACGAAATATATCGCTGTTGGGAGAGTGAGTTTGTATTTGAACAGCAACTTCCATTCTTCAGGCAAGTGCGTAAGGATATCCCATATGAAGGCCTAAATGTTGATGAGTTGTAGAGGAGACAGTCAATTATGGCTCGAGCTCACTCCGATCATAATGGCGGCCAGATATATGTGGCGCGACACCTCGTACTGGTTAGCAGTGGCTCTTGGGAGGAAGGCAAGTGGCGTCTCGGGGTTGGGCAGTAGGCTTGATTGCGCCAGCATCCTACACAAAGAGGGATTAAATATTTCGGTAGTAATTCTGCAACTGGCAGTTGACAATTATTATCCGACTTATGCACAACTACACAGATTCGTAATGATGTTGTCTGAATACCCGATGCCAAATTTGGAACCAAAATATTTAATAAATATTACATACCCTATTTTCGCTGATCATATCCCCTGCTGTCTCAGGTGTGAGCAACGGTGAGCATGCCCGTGGGCACTAGACATGTTTCGCCATCGTGCCGCAGCCGAGACGATAAAGGACCAAGGTGAGGCCGTGGAACTGTTCGACGACCCAACGGCGGAGAAATGATTTTTGCGTTCCGCAGTCCTATCCTGACACCTCCATGCATCGTTGTAAGGATATCTTGTGAAACCAACATCGGATGCTTTCACTCCGGTGTATATGCGCCATATGTAGTGTTTGGCGCAGAAAAGTAGAGCGGGGACTCCGTAGCGGACCTTTGGTATTGAGCACACTTGCCAACTTCGCGGCCCCGAGTGCCTATTGGGAAAGAACTCCTACCACACGGTAAGTGGAGTGAGGCTGATTTATCTTACACGCAATAATCCTATGCATAAGCATTCAGGTTTTCAATCTAAGATACCTGGTTCAAATGATCAAACCGGAAAAAAAAAATCCCAATCAACGCGCCGAGCACACCAGTGCTCTCCGCAACAGCCCTGGGTCTGGACCATAAAATTACAAGCCGCGCTCAAGGCAGCCATCAGGCCACATTTCCAAGTACCAGTCACTAAGGGTTGGTGAATTGTGTTACGTTGCAGCGATGTGTAGAAGGTGGCAAAGTTCCCGACCTGTTTGCGTATGTTGCGTTCCTGCTCTTGATTTTTGAAAGTGACAATCCTCGACACCACTAAAACCAACTGTAATAAACGACCATTAGATGAGCCTCCTTCCTTACAATTCCAGGACCGGCCGCGAAGATATAGAATACGACTCTGCCGATGCTTTTCAATAGCAAGTACACGTGTTATCAAAAGGCACTAGCACAGTACGCGGCGGTCGGCGACTCCCATCGAATGGGTAGTGATTTGAGTAAGTCAGAACAATGTTGATGGTCGGGCATACCAGTTGTGGGAGACCGATGACTGATAGAGCTGGTAGTGACGACGATTCCACTAGCGGTGATGGTGCAATATTCTGCTATTGATTCTGTCAAAGTGATGAAGACGGTGGAGGTGGCGACAGTAACGGCAGTTATAAAACAAGGGCGATGACAATGATGATGACGATGACGATAACGCCGCCGAGCAGTGATGCAGGGCTAAGTATTGAAAACAAAGTATAAAACAAAGTATCAAAATTCAATGTCAGCTTGCGGCAATCACCGTACAAATAGAGCTCAATTTTTCTCAGGTCCTAAAAATATAAATATGCACAGGCTCGGAACCCCTACGCAGCCCTGGGAGGTCTTGCGGTGGTTAGGTGATTGTTTCGCAGGTTTTTCTATTGCTGTAGGTGAACCCCCGCTCGCACGCATTCTCAACCTTGGCTTAATTGATGGATACATTTAAATAGATTATACATTTGTATTTTACGGCGATTTGTGTCGCGCCTGAGATGCAATTCCAGTTTTTTTATTTAGAATAATACATAACGTGTTGATCTCAAACATTATGGTGCATACGACTCTCCACGGCCTTAGTGATCCCAGGGTGATCAATAGGTTCCATACGAACTCGAAAACCCCTACTGCCGCTGGTGCTACCCGTTCCAAAAGACATCGGTAGTGGGCCATCCTCCAAAATCCCACTCGGCGTCGCAAGAATCGTCCCAAACTTGATCTGCCGGAATACCCGACATGCCATAGAATTCATCAACAAGACATTCGGCACAGTGAACATGGCATGATAAACGGGTGGGAGGCTCGGGATCAGGATCATAATCAGCGCTAGGATGTTACTACCCACGGTGATGCTGATGGAAGTGAGCGGTCCGAGGCATCCGAGATTCCCTGCCACTCACAGGTAGTATTGCTGCCCACTCTGCAGGATTGCCTTCGAAAGAGCTGGAAGACCACTACGCCCGAGCAGTACATTCACCCGGCCTCGGAATGTCTCCTCATATGTCATGGATATGGCGATGCGCCACGAGATTGCAACCAGGATGAAGGCATCATTGAAGCTAGAGATGGCGATCGCAGCGGAACTCATTGGTTTGACGGCAGTGTTGATGCAATATTGAGTGTTCCCGATATGCTCTCCTGCAATCGAGAATGGTACTATCAGTGTGCCCCCCAGGACGCCGAGCCAGCTGGTGAAGAAGAGCGCGACCGGAACCTTTCTCCGATCGAATATTGCGCGGGCGCGAAGGAAGAAGAGGAATGATGTGGACGAGACGGCGAAGCAGAGGGACCATCCGATCGCTATCTGCAAGTCTTGGCAGGAGCGGACTGTTGATACTGTGGCTCCACAAGGATCAGTACTGATGCATGTTACATATCTGACATGCCACGCACTCGCAAAGATAGTGCTGGTGGTAACAAATGCAAGCGATGCAATTCTGGGAGATGACATCAATTCTATTGGCCGCCACGTACGGCCGCTCGCGATCCTACCTCGACATGAAATAGACCGCGGTTGGAAGCGCAAGTTTGCATTTGAACAGCAACTTCCATTCTTCAGGCAAGTGTGTGAGGATATCCCATATGAATGCCTAAATATTGATGAACTGTGAAAGCAATAGCACCAGTTAACGAGGCTCACCCCGGTGGTGGCCAGGTATATATGGCGCGACACCTCATACTGTTCAGCAGTGGTTTTGGGAAGGAAGGCAAGTGGCGTCTCAGGATTGGGCAGTGATAGGCTCGGCTGCGCCAACATCCTACACGAAGGGGGATCAGAATGCTTCAGTGATAATTCTGCAGACGGCAACCGACAATTATATTGTAATCCATGCCGCACCCTCACTGCCCCATCCGGAGTTAGAAGCTGATCCTTATCAGACGCACCATTCTATGCAGAACCTTTCTGGTTCTCACATCTAGGATTCAAATGATCGAACCGGGAAAGTCTTGAACGCCATGAGTAACCACAGCAGCGGTGATCCAGACGGAGGTGAAGCTGATCCTAACCAATTCCGGCCGGCCATGCGTTGCCGAAAACGCTGCGGACAAGGTTTCTGGAAATTCAGAGCGTCGATGAGAAGAATGTGCTGAAGTCCCGATTCCGGGGTCTACAGATTCAACCTCTGGCGGTCATGGAGTTACAATATAGATTTAGCGACACTGGTTTGCATGAAGGTAGAGTTGTCGGTGTTGAATAGCATCATTTTGCTGTTGAATCTGCGACCGAGCGGATCACCCAAGCTCGACACTCTCACATCCCTGGTGCAGATGTTTACATGTGAGTGCTCTTAGCGTCAGAAGATCATACTGTCAAGTGAGCGTATCATTGAGTTTGACACGGGGTGCTGCGGAAGCGTGGGGGAAGTCTCGTTTGGCGCAGGCACTTAGCCGTCTTTGATATTAACCCCGGCGCCTAGAATGGTAAGGCGAAAACATTTTTGTGAGTGAGCAGAATCCATCGATTATTTCGCAGCAACCGGTTTCGCACAACTTCAAGTGCGATAAGGGATGTTAAAGGTGCTCGGTTGCGTACCGCAGCCACTACGCTCAGTTTCTTTGGAATTGGCGGGCTAGAAGTCGCGAAATGGGCCTACGAACTCTCTTGGGAAAATGTGGAGGCGGTGACTTTTCCTTCATGACATGGTAGGATCGAGAAGGTAGCATTGAACACTGAGATACCCTCCAGCACTAAGAGCACATGGTAGGCTGGTATCGGAAAATAAACAATAGGATCATAAGAAGCCCTTGGGCGTGTAGTGTGCACCCTACCAACCGGGTTGCAGGAGCAATATACAACTAGATAGGGCAATTTGAGTTGGGGAGAGGGCTCTCGCAGGTCGCTGGGGGGTGCGCGTCGGATACCAATAGCCTGATCGTGTAATCATTTGACCGGGCGGCGGCGAGGATAGTGATAAGGGACAAGTTCGACTCTGCAGAGGATTGTGTTGGTGAGGAGAAGCTAACAGCCCCTGATCCTAATAGTAGCATACTTATTTATAATATATTAGAAAAGCTCTTGGCGGGTGCCTGCGTGCCACTTTCAGGAATTGCCGCTGGTAACCCCCTCCTTTTGCACAACCATCTCATCAGCCCTTTCACGGATGGACACTATCGAATATGGTGATCTCACCACGCGCTATGGCAATTCGACATTCGAAAACTCACCTCCACCTCCACCTCCCACCCTCCAGGCCCGCACCCCTGGGCCCATATCCCGACTCGTACTCGAGGTCCTGATGGAGGTGTTCAAATACTGCTCCTGCGAAATTCCGGAGAGTTGGCCGCAGCAATTACGGCGCGGGCCTGGCGACTCCTTGCCTGTGTTGTTGCCCTTGACAGTTGCCAGCGTCAATTCAGAATGGCGGATGGTCGCCCTATCCACTCCGCAGCTCTGGGCAACGATGAGTTGGACGCTTCAGAGGGAAAAGGGACTCGATGGTACAATCGAATTGACCAAGGTGTGGCTCGAGCGTTCACGAAAAGTCCCTCTGTTTCTCGCTGTGATCTGCAACTTTGACTGCGCCCCGCTCCTCGAGCTGTTCCTGCCCCAGTCAAACAGGTGGAAGTTCATAAATTTCGTGATGCCGCCCGAGATGCACGACCTTGTATCAACAGTGGTCCGAGGCAATCTGCTCAATTTAGTTGGTCTGGACCTATCGATTATCTACCCTGCCTTTCACGAGGTCGAGGACTCGGTGCTGTTCCCAGATATCCAACATCCATACCTGGCATACGAGTTTGCGCCCAAATTACAGACCGTGGAACTATCTGATGGATTTTGCTGGCACACGATGAGAATCCCGTCGTCCAACCTCACCCATTGGATCGGGTGCGGCGTGATCGACGACTTGTGGTTTCTGATGAACGATGCACCAGCCCTCGAATCTTGCTCGCTCTTGGCCGAAGAGGATCAACATTTCGTTTCAAGGCCGACAGCCACATTTCCCAAACAGTACCTTCTCCGCCCATACCTCACAGCCCTGCACGTAGGCGCCGGGAGTATGGCGGAATTCCTGAAGGTCGCAGATCATTTGCATTTGCCAAACCTCCGGGATCTATCTTTCTCTTTCAAGGACGACTTCACCCCATGGTCCCCATCCACACTTACATCCTTCCTGGACCGCTCACCCAACCTGATGATCTTCAACCTCACGGCCCCGATTGTTGGTGAGAGATTGGTCAAAATGTTGGAACATATGCGGAAGGTCCATACCCTTACTTTATTCGACCACACCCCCAATGATAATGACGATGACGATGACGATGACGATGAACGGGTTCCCCCAACCCCGATTCTTCGGGGTCTCCCCAGTACAATTCTTCCGAAGCTACACACTCTTGTGGTCAATATGACAGCCGGATTTTCCTGGGACTCTCTCTTCGAGTTTCTCGAGTCTCGCATGCCAGAGCCGAATGGGACGTCCACAGACGCCAGTGGGGCCGCGCCCACGAGGCTCCAAAACCTTAGGTTACACTACCTTCATCCAGCTGTAGAACCTCCCCTCGATGATGCAACCATCAGACGATTTGACGATATAATAGCGAGAGGGCTTGATGTCAAGATTCACCAGCTCAGATATAACTTGGGTGGGTCCTGATAACATGCAGAAAGTAAGGAACATCCAAGGGTTACGACTATCTGAAGAAGTCAGACCCGAATTCTATAATTTGTATTAGACCCAGCGTCTGTAGTTACTCTATGAATGTCTTATCCTACACTGATTACGCGGATTACGGGGGAACATCAAAATCCTGCTGCTTACGGTTACGCCGTCCTTCGCTACGATTTCGGTTTCATCGGTCTGCAATGCCTGAATATTCCCTGTGGGTTTTGTCGAGATGCCTCCGGGCCCACTAGTGGCATGGCAGTTGTGTAAGTGTATTCTGGCAGCAATCCAACAGATGGTCGGGATCACTGATGGTAATCATAAGCGTCGCGGGTGTGGTAACTGGTTGTATGTTGGCGGGACGCGATACTTATGTAATTAGTCAATCTCCCTCATTTTGCGCACTGATACCATCTCTTTAGTCCTCCACGGATGGACGCTATCGAATACCACTCTGGCGATCTCACCACGCGCCATGCATTCGAAAACTCACCTTCACCTCCCACTCCCCAAGCCTGCGCTCCTGGGCCCATATCCCGACTCGCACTCGAGGTCCTGATGGAGGTGTTCAAATACTGCTCCTGCGAAATATCCGAGGGTTGGTCGCAGCAGCCAAAACGTAGGCCTGACGACCCCTTACCTGCATTACTGCCCTTGGTAGTCGCCAGCGTCAATTCAGAATGGCGGATGGTCGCCCTATCCACCCCACAGCTCTGGGCAACGATGGGCTGGGCACTTCTGAGGGAAAAGGGGCTCGGTGGCACAATTAAGTTGACTAGGGCGTGGCTCGAGCGTTCACGGAATGTCACTTTGTCTCTCGCTTTGTGCTACGGGTTTGATTGCGCCCCGCTCCTCGAGCTGTTACTGCCCCAGTCGAACAGGTGGAAGTTCATAAATTTCGTGATGTCGCCCGAGATGCACAACCTTGTATCAGCGGCAGTCCGAGGCAACCTGCCCAATTTGGTCGGTATGGGCCTATCGATCGCCTATGAGGTCACGGGCTCGGTGCCATTCCAAGATATCCAACATCCATACCTGGCATACGAGTTTGCGCCCAAATTGCAGACCGCGGACCTATCATATGGATTTTGTTTGCACACGATGAAAGTCCCATCGTCCAACCTCACCCATTGGATAGCGCATGGTGTGATCAACGACTTGTGGTTTCTGTTGAATGAGGCAGCATCCCTTGAATTTTGCTCGCTTTTGTTCGAGTTCGAGGACGAACATTTTGTTGCAGGATCAACAACCACATTTTCGACACAATACCTTCTCCACCCACGTTTCACGACGCTGATCTTAGATACCGGAAATATGGGGGGGTTCCTGGAGGTCGCAGATCATCTACACCTACCAAACCTCAAGGATATATCTTTTTGTTTCTCAGATGATTCCACGCCATGGTCCCCATCCACACTCACGTCCTTCCTGGATCGCTCACCCAATCTGATGGTCTTCGACCTTATAGCCCCGATCGATGGCGAGCGATTGGTCAAGATGTTGGAACACATGCGGGAGCTCCATACGCTTAGTCTATTCGATCGCCCTTACGATGACAATGACGAAGAATGGCCTTCTCCAGACCCTATCCTTTGGGATTTTCCCAGCACAATTCTTCCAAAGTTACGCACCCTCGTGGTCAATGTGACATGCGAATTTTCCTGGGATTGCCTCTTGGAGTTCCTTGAGTCCCGCGTGCCAGAGGCAGATGGAATGTCCACAGACGCCAGTGGGACGAGGCTTCAAAACCTTACGTTACACTACTCTCATGCAGATAAAATCCCTCCCCCTGATGGACTCATCAAACGGTTTGGCGGTTTGATGGCGAGAGGGCTCAATGTCGAGATTCAGGAGCTCAGATATACTTAACTTGGGTGGTTCCTGATAGCTTGGGATAAACAAGGAACATTCGAGGGTGTCATGAGCTGTCTAAGGAAACCAGACCCCGATTCCATAATTTATATCAAACTCAAGGTCTGAGGTCACCCTATGAATATTTGCCCTCACAAAATTACGCCGTCCTTCACTACGATTTTAGCTATGTATCATTGGTCTGCAGTGTCAAAGAGAAATGTTCCTTGTTTTCGTATCGGCGCGGCCCGCGCCCGGAATGGATTGGGAGTCACGAGTCTAATGCACGTAGCTGGGTGCTCCCTAGTTACAAACACTATGGACACGTCGCATATGAGGCATTCAGCAGTGTTCTGTGTGTTCTGCTCGTGGAGCAGCTCAGCTCTACCGTCATATGTGTTCGAGATGATGGATTGGAGGTCGTGCTTAATTTTAGTGAGGTATATACTTCTACATACAACCGCAGAGGTTTGAAGAGTGTTGTGGGTACAATTGTAAGGGGGTGCTGGTTCAGATATAGCAGGAGAATCGAGGTGCCTTCGGGCCTTGCCAACCAACTTGCGACGTAGACTGGATGAGAATGGCAGCCTTGAGACTATGAATTAGCTTACCACAATTCCAGCAATCCAAAAGATGGTCGGGATCGCTGATAGCAATTATAAGCGCCACAAACATGTACTTGCAAAACGACGGGGCGTACTATTTTTTCTTTATTTCAAGCAACCTCGGGTAGTGGGGGCCCCAGAAGGAATCTAAAAGAAGGTCAAATTCGGCAGAGGTGCGGAAAGCAGGTGCAATACCCTCATGGTTAGGCTCATGGATATCGGCCTCATTCTGCAACCAAATGGATAAGATGTATATAGGGAAAATAAGCGGCACAGACATGATATGCTCCAGAACCAGGGGTGATCTTGCGGAATAGGTCTGCAGCACGACCGACCCCGGCATAGGCATCCTTCCTGTCAGCGAGGGTTGCGTTGTAATCCCAAATTTTCGTCAAGAGTATCTGTTAGATCTGTTGAAGGGGAGCTCAGCACGCAAGAACGATTCCTACATACCTGCCAGAGGGAATCCCTCCATGCTGGTGTGATACTTGTGCCGTTGGTAGCACCACTGAAACCAAATGGAGTGGTGAGATGGATCTGGGAAAAATCGACCTGTTTATTAGACTCGATGAGCGCATTGAGAAGTGCGGCGCGGCCCTCGGGAGTTGCATGGTTTTTTTGTGGGACCAGTCGGGAGCTGGTGGCGGAAGGAAGACCGATGGTCTAGGGACGCGTCAGAAATATTTGAATGAAGTCACAAACGGATACGCACGTTCTGGGTACCATCCGTTCCCATAACAAAACGCTGGAACCACTCAAGGTATGAATCTATTTCCGTAATATTGGATACCTTGCCCATCGATAATGTAACATCCACGAGGGATTTCATTGCCGTTTGCGCTTCCGAGAGGTTGACCTTGGGTGATATGAGGATGGCATTCCCGATGGTAGGCTATTTGGTTTCCGCGTTAGGCATCCGCTAGGTCTGATTTTCAAGGCTGCTAGTAGCACTCACTGTTATATATCCTCCCCAGCCTTGTTCCGCAAAAATAGTAGCATTCTCAAGAAACACCTTGAGGAGGGTAGCATAGTTGTCGTTGCTAACATTCCAATTGATGTTCGCGCTGGGGTATTGCCGATTAATGGACATCGCGGGCAAGGCGATCTCACGCGTACACTCTCAAAGTTTGGCGAGGAGACGCCATAGTGGATGCTTCCATCACAACGCCAAAGGTTCCTCCCCCTCCGCCACGGAGCGCAAAGAATAAATCTTGATTTTGGCACGCATTGACAATTCTGAATTTCCCATCCGGAGTGATGACCTTGTACTGGAGCTGTATGACATGGATGAACTTTTTCTGAGAGACAACTATGGTGGGGTGACTGACAACACGGTCGACGCCCATGCCAAGCGATGGTGAGAGGGGGGAGTGTCCACCACCCTGTGAGACATTAATAGGAATGTGGTATGTGTGTGAATTGGGAGGATCAGACCTGGACCCAACCTCCAGCGGCCCCAACTGATTGGTCAGAGCCGCCCAC
The DNA here is from genome assembly GCA_003313185.1 of Collybia sp. MG36. Classification (NCBI taxonomy): domain Eukaryota; kingdom Fungi; phylum Basidiomycota; class Agaricomycetes; order Agaricales; family Clitocybaceae; genus Collybia; species Collybia sp. MG36. The sequence goes on along the minus strand of QGOG01006610.1, from coordinate 14,779 downwards.
CACCACCAACCCATTATCATCAGCAAACTGATAGACCTCACTAAATTGCTGACCAGCCTAATGAAAGATTGAGTGCGATACGTCACAAGCATTGCTACTCGGCTTACTCCAAAGGTTAGCGCGTTGGATGCCGGAGTGTGGGGAGGGCAGCCTTCGGGGATGAATTGGGGTATATGCGAGATCTACGCTCATTTTTCAAACCAAGGACCTCAGCTATCCGACCAGTGCTCACATATTTAATATGGTGGGTCTACATTGATGACGGGGGTTGAGCCCCTAGATTGCTGCCAGAACTGACAAATAACGCACCCAGAGTGCGAGTGAATTGGGAGCAGAGCCACGTCCAGGTACGTCGTGCTATGAGCAGTAACAATGAGAACGTTTCAGAAGTTGTATGTGTGGAGCGTACGCCAGTGTTCTTGACAACAATGGGAACCCCTGTCTTCTTGGTGAAATTGAAGGCTGCGACGACGTCGTCCGCGTTCCGAACGTCAATCTTCATATGATCAGCAAACATTACCATAGAAATTGCAGATCCTGACACGCACATAATAGTTCGAAATGCTGCCTTGTTTACATTGCGCCGGCGGAGAAAAAGCGACCGGATCGGTTGGGGCTCGCCAATTGAGTTCGCATTGATCTCCCGTTGCCATACATGTCTCCCATTGGGTCTGGGCGTGCATGGATATGAAGGGCTAGTCAAATAATATCATGCCCGAAACGCACCCTCATGTATGTTCCAAAGAATTCAGAGCGATTATCTGTCGATAGAGTGTTATTGAGATCGGGTTGGCAGAATTAAGAGCATACTATGGGAATTGAAAGTATTTGCTTGAACAAATGCACACTGCTCCGGGTTGGGATGTACAGGCTTTCCATTGAAGATGCTGAAGCAAGGTTCTGACCATGGAATTCCCACCACCAGTCGTCCACCAACAGTCTTGTTGAGGGATGCCCAATCTTGGGAAGTGGGATTATTTCTGGGAATGACAGAGTACGCTGAGCGTGCAGAACTTGCCAGGGAAAGCCCCAAAGCAAGGATATAATACATGTGAGTTGGGTTGGAACGCTGGAGGACCCGACCAGGGGGTGCTCAGGCCAGGCCCGCGCAAAGATTGAGATGTCACCTGGGTCCCGCCTGTCAGGGTACAGCCAGTGATGCATCGAGTAAGTATACTGACAGCGGCATCGGCCTGAGAGACTCGCGGTATTTCTGTATCACTTTTCACGTATTATGCTTCAGTCGATTCTCCTTCGGTCCCATTGCTTTCAAATACAATCCCTCAAGAGCTCTGCAAGGCGTAGGAATGATCCACCATAATTTCGGTTATAATTGGTGCGGCGCGCTGAGAGTGGGTCGTATGGGTCCAGGGTGATGGCATTGTGGCAAGCCGATGACCGTTTTCGTCAAGCCACGTGGCTGTTAAGTCCCCTCCAATATAATACAAGCAAACATGGGATTCGTCGGCCGGGTTCGTGCATGCCAGCGCATGTTCTTGCCCGATTTCGACCGACAATGGCGGCGTTCACCATTGAGAATTCTCGAACTGCACATTGCCAGTATTTTCTATCACCATGATCGAACATGATCGGTTTTCGGTCTGATATTCATATCACCGTTAGTATTGCTTTGTGGATCCGGGGCCTAACCATCTGGGAACTCTGCCACCGTGCTGGCTGGTGGCAGTGGTACTCATGTTAACAGGTGGGCACGAATTCCCGATGTGCATGGGAGGTCTACCGTCTAGATCTGGGACGGCTGAATTGTATCAAATGGAGTAGGTATAATCTTACGGTTCATGCATGGCTCATCGTCGTCTCATCAACAACGGAACAAAACAACCAATCATGCGAATCCCAATGCCCATTCGTTAACCCGCTTTGGTATGAGTTCGTCATTACAGGTTCGGGCGAGGCTTACCCATATGTCATGATTCCTTTTCAGATTGTGAAACTGAGGCGAGAGTGATCATCGCTGATGTATGTCTCCACACGCCCCATAGAGGTCCTTGACGTCATTCGTTCCGAGCTGCTTTTTAAATGGACTCTGCGATTTCTGGGCACCAAAAAATTGACAAGATCATCAATTTTCGCCGCAAATTCAAGCATGCGCGCAACTCCCCAATTCACAACACCCAATGATACTCCGTCCCCAGTTCAGGATGACCCAGGATTCGATAAATCAACGATCAGAGAGCTCGTTGCGCAATATGGTTCCTCAAGTTCTACAGCATGGCTCGAATTTTCGCGCTATAAGATTTGGCGCCCATCCCAAGAAATTGAACAATCATCATTCACCCCTGTTCAAGGATATATGCAGCGAGGTCAGTACTCCGCCCTTGGCCTACATCGCGAAAGTGACGCTTTTTCAATAGATCCATTCATATTCGCATGGGGAAATCCACTCGTTTCTTCCGTGGAGGCGCTTGAGCCCACTGCCCACGCTTTCATTTCGTGGGCAGAATCCCAGGGTTTACGCCCCGTCTGGGCTTGTGTCGACCACGAGTTAGAGCAGGTCCTCGCGCAACAACCATACTCCTGGAACACGGTGTCATGTATTTACGAAGATGTGATAGACCCAGCACATCTAATAGACCTCACCAGTCCCGAGGCAGAAGGGAAAGAAGGTGCATCAGTCGCTAAGGATCTGAAAAAGAATTTGAGGAGAGCAGAAAAAGAAGAAGTCAGCATTCGCGAGATAAAGCGCGACGGTTGGACAGATGACGAAAAGCGTCAGGTGGAGAGTGGAATTATGGAATGGAAAGAGAGGAAGAGCAAATCCGGGACTCAAATCGCATCTGTGAGTAAATAATTGGTATGATTTACGAGTCAGTGATTGAAAGGCCTGAATTTAAGACGACAGCAGAACCGTGGACAGATTTTGAACACCGAAGGTACTGGGTTGCGCACAAGGATTCAAAGGTAATCCCACTGCAACCAACGTGTCATACCAGTCATTGATGTTCGGCTCAATCAGATAGTTGGTTTAATCATACTCACACCTATCCAACCCAAGGCCTGGCAAATCAAAAATGCTATCTCATTCCCCGACGCGCCGAAAGGAACTTCAGAAAAGCTCATATACACGGCTCTCACGGGCATATACCAAGAGTACGCGCAACACAATGGTTCTGCAGCTGTGAATGGAGGGAACACGGGAGATGACGATCGGCTAACTGTGACTTTTGGTATCAGTGCTGCCGATAGCATGGAACCAGTCAATAACCTTGGTGGATGGAAAGTCAGGGCTTTATCCAAAATGTACGGGAAGGTCGCGAAGGGAGCCGGGTTACTTAGGAGAGGCGATTTTCGGGTGCGTAATTATCTGGCATCTTGGGGGTTGCGCTGTTGACCATTTGGCGGCAACCCTCACAGAATAAGTTCGACTCCGATCATGAGGCGATGTATGTTTGTTACCCAGAGGATGGTTTCGGGTTCGATGGAGTGAATTCCTTGTTGAAACTGCTCAAAAAGTAGGGCAATTCCGAAGAATCCGACCTGAGCCCCGTGGTTTACCAGAGCCTCGTCGCCGTCGCCACACGATTTTTTTTACATACTGGTCATCCCAGCACTTGTAGCTAGTCCGGCCCACGCTGTTTATCAACCCCTGCTTCGACACCCTGAACGTGTCCAGAATCTCAATATTTTCTTGGTACGATACCCATGTCACTGTCAGCATCACTTCCCTCCGCAGACTACAACCAGGCGCTGATACCCAGGGCGCCCTCGACTTTGAATCAGTCCTTTCCTATGCCATCTGCAAAGACATGAATAGCTCGGGCGCGGACGTGCTGACTCCGTTTGTTGCGGACTTTATGACGTTGTCCCTGCCTGTCTGTGAGGGTGAGTACCTCCATTCCACATGTATTCGTAACCCGGTAGGGAAACCGAGCTTTGCCTGACATTGGACAGTCGCTACTGTGTCGTTTAGCCTCTGTCAGTCTGATGATCCCCAAACCTGATCCGATCGTAATCTTCTGCTGCGGCATGCGCAGTTGTGCTTTGAAACATTCAACGGCCATGGCATTCAGTATTCAGCATTCAGCATTCCGAAGGCTTCCATGTGATTCCCATGTCATACTGATATCACGGATTTTGGCAATTTTCATTTGGCGCCCAAACAATACCCACCGCTGACCAGGCCACATGCCCATATCCTCGGGCCACCCGGACATGTGTACCTAGCTCGAGCGAGCCTAAGTTTTGCCGTGGATTCAAGTACGACCCCTCTTCGGCGCGCCCAACCTCTGTTGGTTGATATGTGGTAGATATGTGGTATCACTTCATGATTGTGGCCCTTACCAAATGCCTTGCACATCGGAGAACAATCACGGCGTGCGGTTGAATCAAATTTGGCATATACAAATACCGGCTACCTCAATACCCATTTTACAGGTGGGAATAACCCATTACGCGCTCGATATTACCAGCTGCCGGAGAGCATACTTCTTCGCTGTCTGCAAACGTCATAACCCCGGCGGCATTTCTATTTACTACAAAGATAAATACCGTGCCCACCCACACCAGCGACCCAATCGTTCTGACAGTACCATGGAGCTCCCTCCAGGACCTCAATACCTCCTGCAGCATTCCCCACTCTACCTCGCCATCTCATTTCTGGCCTTCATATCACTATATTCCTTCACTGATTTCGTCGGGATCAACATCCCTCGCTCACTCCTTCTCCTCGCGTCGTTTTCTGTGCGCCCAGGTGCCACGCTCATACATCGGTACTACCAGAGATTCTGGGATAAGAGGAATGCTGCAAGGCTGGGGGCCGCGTTCGCCCCCCTGGTTTACGACCCCTTGCCAGCCGGGTTCGGCTCGATTAAGGCTCTGACTGAAAATCGGGAGCACGGCCACCCAGGTATGTGGGAACATTTCTTGATGATTGGTCTTGAACCTCCCTCCTGTAGTTGATGTTTTCTATGATTGGATCCAGCAGTATGGGAACACTGTGCGAGTTAAGATGTTTGGACAAACTCGGGTCAGTTGCGCTGTCTGTGGGGAGCCGTTGTATTAACAAATTTATCAACAGTTGATGACGGTGGAACCGCACCACGTTAAGGTGAACCAAACCTTTATATTTCTGTACTGCATATTTATAGACGTTCTGGGTAGGCAATTCTCGCCACTCAGTTTGATAACTTCGAGAAGGGTACGACAATGGCTTTGTCGAAAATGAAACGCTGAAACTGAGACATCCCCTTAGGCGCTGTCGCCTTCAGTCAATTCCAGTCCCTTCTTGGAACAGGTGTTTTCAACTCGGATAGTGCGTGTTACGAGTAGATATGTCTGTGGCCAACTTCTTACAATGATACATCTAGATGACATGTGGAAGTACGTATCAGTCCCCCCGACTTGCAGAACAGTGTAACCTGTCCCCAGGTTTCATCGATCCATGACCCGGCCATTCTTCACGAAGGACCGAATCAGTGACTTCGATAATTTTGAGACACACGCGGACAGCGCCCTCCTCCAGGCGAAGGCGAGACTGGCCGAAGGCTACGCAATCGATTTTCAGGCGAGTCAGATTGACGCGGGATCGCACTCATTCTCACCATTGGATTGGAACAGGATCTCGTCTCTCGCTTCACACTGGACTCCGCTACGGAATTCCTATTCGGGACTGACGTCTGCTCCCTCTCAGCTGGGCTCCCGTACCCAGAGATAGCCTCGGGCAAGAACACGCTCTCGCATCTGAATCATCCCTCACACAGATTCGTCGAATCCTTCATGGCTGGCCAGAAAAACGTCGGACCGCGTTTCGGCTATGGACTGGATTGGCCCCTCTTCGAGTTCTGGAAAGATGAGATCAAACCACACCGCGCGGTCGTTGATGGTTTTGTCGAGCCGCTGCTGGCCAAAGCGCGGGAGCGCAGGGAAAAGATCAAGGAGGGGGATGAGGTCAACCTCCTGGATCATTTGCTCAAGCACACCGACGGTGAGTTGCTCACCAGATTCGAGTCACATTGTAGGATTGAACGGGATCCGGTAGATGAACAGATACTAAAGGATGAGGTAATACATGAGCCCTGTCAATCGCTAGGCCAGATGTTTACAATTCATTCCAGCTTGTCAACTTACTGGTTGCTGGCCGTGATACCGTTCGTACCGCCGTTCTAATATGACTTTGTCGACCTAATGATGACGCACCTCCAGACGGCATGCACCTTGACATTTGCGACTTACATGCTAGCCGAACACCCCAATATCGCGGACAAATTGCGTGCAGAAATTCTGAGGGTGGTGGGCAAGACGCAGAGACCCACGTATGACGATATGCGGGACATGAAGTATCTCCGCGCATTCATCAATGGTCAGTCCTGCAGAATTTCTCAACGTAACCATTGATGTTTATTGTCCGCAGAGACCCTCCGGATGTATCCTCCTGTGTAAGTCAATATTTTCACCCCTCCGTTCCTCGAGGTAATCAATTGTGACCAACAGACCGGTCGACGGGCGGTGTGTCCTCTGATACATGACGATGCTTTATTCCAACTCATTTGGTGGATAGCCGATCTAAACAACCAACCGTATTTCCCTCGACAACACCAGGTCAGAAGCCTCTCTACGTCCCTGCCAAAACAGAGTTGGTGCTTTTGATATTGAAGCTGAGGTCGCTACTCACCGTCATTCTACCAGAGTCCTCTACTCGGTCATGGTGATGCACCGGCGCAAAGACCTGTGGGGCCCAGACGGTCAGATGCCTCACACAGTACCGTCCTCTGCATTCGCTCAATAACTCATGTAGCTCTCGTGTTTGACCCGGACCGATTCATCGATGCACGGCTCGGGAAGTATCTGACGCCGAATCCATTCATATTCCTCCCCTTCAATGCAGGGCCCCGCATCTGCCTCGGCCAGCAGGTATGCGCTCACTGCCAGAGCATCTACCTTGACAGTGCTGATGCAGTGTGTAGTTTGCGTACCACGAGGCATCATTCTTCCTGGTCCGTCTGTTGCAGCAATTCTCCCGATTCTCGCTGGCGCGCGATGCGCAGCCGACGTCATCCATAAATGAGCGGCCGAGGACCGACGGCACGTATGAGAAGGTCTGGGCTGGGGCCCACCTGACCATGTTCGCCAAGGTGAGTTGTTTCTTCACTCAAGTCGCGGGCTCCGATTTATGTGATTGATCCCTTAGGGCGGGATGTGGGTGAGAATGGAGGAAGCACAGGATGCCTGAGGGAACATCAGTCATATTGCTGGATGCATAGTCAGACCTGTCGATCATCTGCTATTTGTGATGTTTAATCCGTACTATAGGTCGTTTTCTGATTACCGCTTGGTTCCATGATGCAAAATATCATCAGAAGGTGGGAGTGGGTCTCCCCGAATATGAGCAAATCATGTACAGCATCGCCGGCAGTGAGCGCAGTGCGTAGGAACACATCACGCCGTGGGCATTGGCCTGTTGTTGAGAACACCCTGCCAGTGAATACTCTTATTGAAGTCACAATGCTCTTGCCAAACAAACTTGAGACCAAAGCCCACACCAGATATTGGCACAAGTCCCAAGTGCATGCAGTGCCACAAGTCTCAAGTTCGCGCCACAAGTCCCCGGTTCACAAGTCCCAAGACTCGGGCGTCTATCATGGTCTCCGGCCTTGTCTTATCCCTGCATGTCTGAGGATGAGCACTTGCCACTGAGTACCTTCATTCCACACGTATTCGTGCTCAGTGGTCGATTGGGTAGCCGCCACAGTCACGGTGGCGTTCGGCCTTTGATGATCTCTAAACCTGATTCGATGGTACTAATTCTCTGCTGTGGCGTGCGCAGTTGTGCTTCGATTCGAAACGTTCAGCGGCCATGACATTCGACATTCAACACTCAACACTCAGCATTCAGAAATGCCTCATATATCGGAGGACAAATCAAGGTGTGTGGTTGAATTAAATCTGGCTCCTAGCTTGGTGAATATATAAGTACTCGCTACATCAATAGCTATCCCAATACGAATAGCTCATAACGCGTTCGATATTACCAGCTGCAGCCTGCCAGAAAGGATACTTCAAATTCTTCACGTCTGCAAACGTCATAATCCCGGCGGCATCTATTCACCACGAAGATAAATACCGCGCCCATCCACACCTGTGATACATTCGTGCTGATAATATCATGGAGCTCCCTCCAGGCCCCCGATACCTCCTGCAGCATTCCCCACTCTACTTCGCTGTTTCATTCCTGGCCTACATATCATTATATATCTTCGTTGATTTCATCGGGATCTCCCTTCCTCGCTCAATACTTCTCCTCACATCATTTCTCATCCGCCCAGGTGCCACGCTCATACATCGGTACTACCAGAGAGTCTGGGATAAGAGGAATGCTGCAAGGCTGGGGGCCGAGCTTGCCCCCTTGGTGTACGACCCCTTGCCAGCCGGGTTCGGCGCAATTAAGGCTCTGAGTGAAAGTCGGGAGCACGGCCACCCAGGTATGCGGGAATGTTTCTCAGCAATTAATTCTGAACTTCCCTGCCTGCAGTCGATGTTCCTTATGATTGGGTCCAGCAGTATGGAAACACTGTGCGAGTCCAGCTGCTTGCGCAAACTCGGGTCGGTTCTCTTGTTTTTATGAAGCTATCGTATTCACGAATGCACGAATACGAATTCATCGACAGCTGATGACGGTGGAACCACACCACATCAAGGTGAACTAAGCCTTCATATTTCTGTGTTGCATACCCATGGACATTCTGGGTACGGTAGGCAATTCTCGCGACTCAATTTGAAAACTTTGAGAAGGGTACGATAAGGCACTTTTCGGAAACGAACCACTGGAATTGAGACACTCTCCTAGGCCCTGTCGCCTTCAGTCAATCCCAGTCCCTTCTTGGAATAGGCGTTTTCAACTCAGATAGTGCGTATTACAAGCAGATATGTCTGTGTGGCCACATTCTTACAATAATACATTCAGATGATATGTGGAAGTACGTGTCAATCTCCCTGATTTGCATGATGGTCTCAACTATGGTCAGATTCCATCGGTCGATGACCCGACCATTCTTCACGAAGGACCGGATCAGCGACTTCGACAACTTCGAGAGACACACGGATTGTGCCCTCCTCCAGGCGAAGGCGAGACTGGCCGAGGGCTATGCGATCGATTTCCAGGCGAGTCAGATTGACATAGCGCCGTGCTCCTTCTCACCATTGGATTGGAACAGGATCTCGTCTCTCGCTTCACATTGGACTCAGCCACAGAATTCCTATTCGGGACTGACATCTGCTCCCTCTCAGCTGGGCTCCCATATCCGGAGACAGCTTCGGACAAGAATCTGCCTTCGCATCTGAATCACCCTTCACACAGATTCGTCGAATCCTCCATGGCCGGTCAGACACACCTCGCGTCGCGTTCCGGCTACGGGCTGCACTGGCCGCTCTTTGAGTTCTGGGAAGATAAGATCAAACCTCACCGTGCGGTAGTCGACGACTTTGTCGAGCCGCTGTTGACGAAGGCGCGTGAGCGGAAGGAGAAGATCAAGGAGGGGGACGAGGTCAACCTCCTGGATCATTTGCTCAAACACACCGACGGTGAGCTGTCCGCCAGATTCGGGTCGTATTGTGGGATTGAATCTGGCCCAACAGATGAACAGATACTGAAGGATGAGGTGATACATGAGTCCTATCAACCGCTCGGCCAGACGTTTACGATATTCGTTCCAGCTTGTTAATTTACTGGTTGCCGGCCGTGACACCGTTCGTGGCCCATTTCTAATATGTCCTCCCTGATATAATGGATGATGCACGTCCAGACAGCATGCGCGCTGACATTTGCGACCTATATGCTATCCGAACACCCCGATATTGCGGACAAATTGCGCGCTGAAATTTTGGGGGTGGTGGGCAAGACTCGGAGACCCACGTATGGTGATATGCGGGACATGAAGTATCTCCGCGCATTCATCAATGGTCAGTGCTGCCAATATTTCTGCATCGCTGATATTCATTGTCTGAAGAGACCCTCCGGTTGTATCCTCCTGTGTAAGTCGATATTTCAACCCCTTCGCTTTCTGAGCTGATCAATCGTGGCCAACAGACCGGTCGACGGGCGGTATGTCCTCTGATCCATGACGATGCTTTATCCCAACTCATTTGGTGGACAGTCGATCTCAACAACCAGCCGTGCTTCCCTCGACAACGCCGGGTCAAAAGCCTCTCTACGTCCCTGCCCAAACGGGGTCAGTGTTTTTCATATGACTGAGGCTGGTGTTCATTGGTATTCTACCAGAGTCATTTACTCAGTCATGGTGATGCACCGGCGCAAAGACCTGTGGGGCCCAGACGGTCAGATGCCTCACATAGTACCATCCCCGCTCCCGCTGAATAGCCCATTTAGCTCTCGTGTTTGACCCAGATCGATTCATCGATGCACGGCTCGGGAAGTATCTCACGCCGAATCCATTCATATTCCTCCCCTTCAATGCAGGGCCCCGCATCTGCCTCGGCCAGCAGGTATGCGCTCACTGCAAGAGCATCTACTTAGTGTTGATGTGGTGTGTAGTTTGCGTACCACGAGGCATCATTCTTCCTGGTCCGCCTGTTGCAGCAGTTCTCCCGATTCTCGCTGGCGCGTGATGCGCAGCCGACGTCATCCATAAATGAGCGGCCGAGGACCGACGGCACATATGAGAAGGTCTGGGCTGGGGCCCACCTGACCATGTTCGCCAAGGTGAGTTGTTTCTCGAGTCGCGGGCTCTGATTTATGTGTCTGGTGCCTTAGGGTGGGATGTGGGTGAGAATGGAGGAAGCACAGGATGCCTGAGGGAACGCCAATCGGACTTGTTGGTCATTTTCTTTGGTGTTTAATCCATATTATAGGTCATTCTGATCACCCCTTGGTTCCATGATGCGAAATACTACTCAAAGGTAAGAAAGAACCTCCTTGAGTATGAGCAAATCATGTACATACAACACCCCGGCCCACTCAACAGCTGCATCCACTCCGTCCCGCCGCTCCAAGCTGCACACCTCGTCAGCGAGGCGTTCCGCGTCGAGGAGTCTCATAAAGCGCGAGGGACCGCCGCGGTTAATGCTGATTGTTGCCTAGTGGCGCCCTGTGTCGCGGGCCCAATGTTCCGCAAGCACTCAAATACTTGCTGAGTGCCATGTGCATAATTCGTACTTTTGTGCATCTGGAAAGAGCTGGCCGGTTTGCGTCTAGGTCCCCACAGATGTCCATGAGGGTCACCGGGCACTCTCATTCCGAGTGTACGCGTATTCATATTCGTAACATGACCTAGTTGGACAGGCTGATGGCTGTTCTTTGCTCACAAGCGCAAATATAAAAGATTGAGATGATTTTTGAGAGTCTGAGCTGATGGACTCGAACCCTCTCGCGTAGCAGTGTCACTTTGAAACGCCCAATACTCAACATATTCAGCGTTTGGCGCCCACATCCTGATGTAGTACATCAGTACTTGCATATATATTTGGCAACATCATGCACCATTTAGCACCCACATTGATAGGATCAAATAGAACCCACGGGTAATCGAACCACGCGCCCCCGTTCCCAGGCCGCACAGGAATATGAATCTACCTTTGCTTGAGCCTCATCATATGAATTGCGTCCCCACTTCGGCACAGGCCTGTCGTTTATATGGCGTGGGATGCAAAACACGCTATTGCTGCCCTCGCTCTTACCAACCCCCCATGGATGGAGGACAGTCAAGATACGTGGTGAATCGAGTCCCATTGGCCACCTATACAAAAGATGGCAATAGCCCCGGATTACGCGTGTGTATCACCAGGCTGTCGAAAGATATCAAGTTACTGTCACTTTGCCCGCCGGCTTCTCTTCTGTCCTTCGCAGCCGCAGTCACCACTAGGATAAATATCATACCCACTCACACTGGCGTCCCCTTCATTCCGACTCGGCTACCATGGGACTTCCTCCAGGCCCCCAATATCTCCTGCAGCATTCCCCACTCTATCTCGCCACCTCATTTCTGGCCTACATATCGCTATATGCCTCTACTGACCTCATTGGAATCACCCTCCCTCGCTCATTACTTCTCCTCGCATCGTTTTCTGTGAAACCCGGCGTTACTATCATACGTCGGTACTACCAAAGGTTCTGGGATAAGAGGAATGCTGCGAGGCTGGGGGCCGAGCTTGCCCCTCTGCTCTATGACCCCTGGCCACTTGGGCTTGGCTTGATCAAGGCTTTGGCTGAGAATCAAATGCATGGACACCCAGGTATGCGGCAATGTCGTTGAACGATTAATTCTGAACCTCCCGCCCGCCTGCAGTTGATACGGTCTATAGCTGGATACAAAAGTGCGGGAATACTATCAGAGTCAGGATGCTTGCCGAAACTCGCGTCAGTCACTTGTCCTGTTCGTCGCGAGCTCCCATAGTTACGAAACCATCCACAGCTGATGACGGTGGAACCAAACCACGTCAAGGTGAATCAAACGTTTTGTGCTCTGCATTTATATTCATTCCCGGCAGGCAATCCTCGCGACTCAATTTGACAACTTTGAGAAGGGTACGATGGAGGCTTTTTCAACTATGGATTCTGGAATTGACACGTCTTAGGACCTATTTTCTTCAATCAATTCCAGTCTTTTCTAGGAACAGGCGTCTTCAACTCAGACAGTGCGTGTTTACAAACATACTAGTGCTCGTATTCTTATCCTACTATACCTAGATGATATGTGGAAGTGCGTATCAATTCCCTCCCCGATCTGTATGGTGGTGTAACTTGAGTTGTTCTCAGGTTCCATCGATCCATGACCCGGCCATTCTTCACGAAGGATCGAATCACCGACTTTGACAACTTTGAGAGACACGCGGAGAGCGCCCTCATCAAGGCAAAGGCGAGACTGGCCGAAGGCTACGCAATCGATTTCCAGGTGAGTCAGATTGACATGGAATCATGCTCGTTCTCACCATTGGATTGATCAGGATCTCGTTTCTCGTTTCACACTGGACACGGCCACAGAATTCCTATTCGGGACTGACGTCTGCTCGCTCTCAGCTGAGCTTCCATACCCGGAGGCGGCCTCGGAAAAGAACACACGCTCGCTGAACCACCCCTCAAACAGATTCGTCGAATCCTTCTTGGCCGCTCAGATCAGGCTCGCTACCCGTTTCGGCTACGGACTAGACTGGCCGCTCTTCGAGTTCTGGAAAGATAATGTCAAATCGCATCGGGCTGTGGTCGACGACTTTGTCGAGCCGTTGTTGGTCAAGGCGCTCGAGCGGAAGGAGAGCATCACGGAGGGGGAAGAGGTCAATCTCTTGGATCATTTGCTCAAGCACACCAACGGTGAGCTGTTCGCAAGACTCGGATTGTATTGCGGGATTGAATGAGATTCTGCAGACGAACAGATATTGAAGGATGAGGTGAGACACGAATGATGTCAGCCAAGAACCCGGGCGTTTACGATTCATTCCAGCTCCTTAATTTACTGGTTGCTGGTCGTGATACCGTTCGTGATGCCCTTCTAAGGCGATTTTTCCGACCTAACGGATGATGCACGTCTAGACGGCGTCCACCCTAACATCTGCGACTTACATGCTATCTGAACACCCCGACATTGCAGATAAATTGCGTGCTGAAGTTCTGCGGGTGGTGGGCAAGACGGAGAGACCTACATATGACAATATCCGGGACATGAAGTATCTTCGCGCATTCATCAATGGTGAGTGCTGCCAAAGTCAATTGGTATGGCTGCTCACATTTGTTGCCTGCAGAGACCCTCCGACTGTATCCTCCTGTGTACGTAGATATCCTCACTTGCCCCACCATTTTTTGAGCTGATCAATCATTGCTAACAGACCATTCAACGCGCGGTACGTCCCTTGATACATGAATGACGCTTTATCCCAACCCTCTCGGTGGACAGACGATCCAAAGAACCGACTGTGCTCCCCCCACAAATACCAGGTCAAAAGCCTTTCTACGTCCCTGCCCACACAGAGTTGGTGCTTTCCATAGTCTAGCAAAGGCTGCTATTCATTGTTGCTCTATCATAGAGTCCTCTATTCCGTCTTTTTAATGCACCGACGTAAAGACCTGTGGGGCCCAGATGGTCAGACGCTTCATATGCCACGAGCCCCGCCCCCCGCTTACAAAACCCATGTACATAGCTCTCGTCTTTGATCCGGACCGATTCATCGACGCGCGACTCGGGAAGTATCTAACACCCAATCCGTTCATCTTCCTCCCCTTCAATGGCGGGCCCCGCATCTGTCTCGGCCAGCAGGTACGCGCTGGCGAACTGACTGCGATGCTCAGTGCTAATGCGGGGTGTAGTTTGCCTACCACGTAGCATCATTCTTCCTAGTTCGTCTGTTGCAGCAGTTCTCCCGATTCTCGCTGGCGCGCGATGCGCAGCCCAAGTCATCTATACTCGACACCCCGAGGAACGACGGCACGTATGAGAAAGTCTGGGCCGGGGCCCATCTCACTATGTTCGCCAGGGTGAGTTGCATCTCCACTTCTACTTTGGTTGCAGGCTCTGATTGATGTGTTCATTAGGGCGGGATGTGGGTGAGAATGGAGGAAGCGCAGGATGGAGAGGGAACGTTGTTGGATGTATAATCGGAGCTGTTAATCATTTTACTATCTGCGTGTATAATTCATGTTGTGGGTCGCTCTGATCACCCCCCAATTCCGATACAAAGCTTATCCAACTCCGATTATATTATCAAGATCACGCCTACTTATCATGTTCAACTCGAGAACCATAACCCACGCCCTTGCCCTCTCCGCTGTACCCGCAGCGTGTACAGAATCATCGCATTTCAAACGCTGGTCCTGCTT
>QGOG01006585.1:0-11460 GCA_003313185.1 Collybia sp. MG36 | reverse complement strand
GGAAGCTGTATATCAAAAACCCGCCCATCTGGGATCATCGGACTGCGGGTGCGATAGACCTGCGGGTTGGAGAATGGCAACCCGCACCTGCATCTGCCCCAACCCGTGGCTCAAACCCGGCGGGTTTTGAAAACCCGTGTCTTTCCCTAGGTGTTTTATCATTCAAACATGAGCTATCCCCAGCTCACTTGTTCAGGAGTGAGGTGACAATTGATGAAGGCGACCGGTCGACTGCGTATTACGTAATGTAGGACATTTTCATCGATGTAATCAGTAGTTTATCTTCTTCGCGCGTTTGAACGGCGTATACTCGATATACACGAAGTTCTCGTGTTAGGCGTGCCCTGGCCTGGATCGGACGAGAATTCAACAACAATGATGTGTCTGTTGGGGGTGAACCCCTGGGGGTGGGGAGTTGTGAGGAGGTCAGCAAGTGTGAGAGGGCAGCAATAAGATTTGGCTCACCTTTTTGAAGGTGCTTGGTTTCCCACAGTTGCAGGTCTGGTGTCCCGATTTGGCACACCAAGCCACAACCGTGGGAAACCGAGCACCAAAACCTCAGTTTTCACCAAACCCATGCTATTCCCTATATATGCAGTACTAGGGTTCTTGCTGCTTGAAAACAAGCAAAACAGGGTGGAGAGGTGGGGTGCACATGCTGGAAAGTGACACACTGCAGGTCACATTTGTGACACTGCACCCACACCCATTTGCACACCATACCTGCAGGTATAGTTTTTAACCATGGTGCTGTGCCTCACATCATGGTCACACGGTATGGCATCATGCTGTGGGGGTACCACAGAACACCATGGGGGTGTGCATTGTGCGGCCAACTCACGCTGCAGGGTGCCACCACAACCAGCCCTCCTACAATGCCTTCACACAGTGTTGCATGCATAGGGAAAGACACAGGTTTTCAAACCCATGATGGCAGGTATGGGTCGTGGGAAAAACCCACAATTAACCTGTGCCATTCACTAATCCCTGGGAATTCCTGTGGGATCACAACTTGCAACTGGCTGGCAGTGTCTGCTGAGTTTGATGAGTAATTGGTGACATGACTGAATCAACTGACTGAGCCAGCGGGCTGGGTCCGCTTACATAATCAATATTTGCCTGCACTATAGAGGACTCCGAAGGATTGTGAATTACTTGTTACCCATACCTGCCAAACATGCAGGTACGGGTATGGGTATGGGTTTTACCCATGGGTCTTTGTTTTACCCATGAAACCTGCGGGTTGGGTGTTTTTGACCTGTTTCAATGGTTTTTGATGATTAAGTAATGATTTTTTTTGCACTTTGGGCGTGGAACGGGGTCTAAGGATGACAAATCTGTACCCGCAGGGTCCTAGGGGCTTACCTGTGCACCACGGGTATGGGTACGGGTTTTCTGCGGGTTGGCCAAATCAGTACCTGTGGGTAACTCTTACCCGTACCTGTGGGAAAACCCGTGCCAATCACTAATTGGCACGGGTCTAGGGCACCCCAGGGCATGTCAGGGAACATTTATACCCATGTCCTTGCATGAAAATCCTAGGTCATGGAGAGTTCATCAACTCATCTAGGGACTTCAAGGCCTCCAGAGAAGGGAGGGTTGGGAGGGGGAGGAGGGCAAAGAGACACAATATTTCAATTTGTTGATGGGGTAGATGAATTCAAAGATATTCAATTCCAAACTATTATAATACATCATACATAGAATACAGGGAGAGGTTGTTGATCCCCTGTGTGTGCATTGTTGTTAAGGCATGTCACAAGTGCAGGTTACTTGTGAGTCACAACAAGTTGATCTGTGGGAAAACCCACAAGTATGGCAACCTGTGGATCCAGATCACTTGCAGCTGCGGGTTGCCATGAGTCCGAGTTTCAAATTTTGAACAGCAGGTACTCACGGCAGGTACTTGCCGTGACCCACAGCAGCATTGTCACACGCAACATTGTGATTCCTGCCTTGTGCTCACACACCAAATCCACCCCCACTCTCCTGCATCTGCCCACCTGACAACCGGCCGCGTCACATGCATGGCTTTGCATGATGAGCCAATCGACAACAACTACCACCATCTCAGGTGGCCCACCACTTGTCTCTACACACACCTCACCAACTGTTGACGCCACCATCACTTTACCTGCTTGTGGTGCAAAATACAGAGATGTCAGTGGGCATCAGATGATGGGCTGCCATCCCAGGTGAGCTTTGACCATTAACAAAAATTTTCTAATCAATCAATGACACATCAACGCTGTACGGCTATGCCCTAACACATGGATTCCCACTTCCACCCTGCTCCCTCCTGTCACCCACATGATCTGCCACCCTGTACACTGCAAATGAGAGTCGGGGACCACTCAACCTCGTTCCCCGTTCTACGAGTTTTTTGTTCAACATATTTAGGTGAGTGATAACACTTTTCCAATTGGCAACAATGCAGCACAACAACAAACAGGCACATCAGATATCGTCCCACAACCCGACCCCACCCAATTCTTGCTCGCAACATCTTGGCTACCCGGGCCCTGCTCCTCGCCTTGTCTCCAATAGCTGCGAATGGCAGCCAATGAACACGTCACTGGGGTGGCTGGAGCACCATTGCCATCACCCATGTCCCCCTCTTGCAAACGAGTCAGGGGCAGTTTGGTTCACCACCATCACCAGTCCATGTTCTCACAAACAAGAACATCGATCTCTTCTCCCTCAAGGTATGTGCCGGATTTGCCTCCTGCCTCATTATCATGAGCTGGAGCACCCATGCCCAGCTCACGCCCCCCTCCACCCTCGTGACTGCTCTTGCCACGGTTTCCACACAGTGCAGCACACACAGCCGGCGAATGGACACCCCGCATACCTGCGTCGAACAAACAGATGGTGCAGGTACCCGCCCCACATAATGAACAATGGCACAGGCAGCCCCACATATGAGCGGATGACACACGTACCTGCTTGTGCCCGCCCACATAACGAACGGCTGGTGCAGGCATCCCCACATACCCGTGCCAAGCAAACAAATACTATAGGAACATACTCGTAAGTACTTGTATACTCGCAGGTAAAATACCTGTGGGTCCGGATCCCACAAGTACAAAACTTGTGTGGATCCAGGTATCACTTTTTTGTACACAAGTACTTGTGACCATGAATCCAAGTAACTCATGAGTGCACTCATGACATTAGTGATCCGCACGGGTAATGGAACCCGTGCGGGTTTTGGTCACGGGTGGTCACTCATGACATTAGTGATCCGCACGGGTAATGGAACCCGTGCGGGTTTTGGTCACGGGTGGTCACAGGTGCGGGTACGGATCACAATTTGGTGACCCGCAGCATTACCCGCACCCACCTGCAGGTTTTGCGGGTTTCTCACGGGTCCACATTTGGCCTCACCCCAAAAAATATGTCACATAATGTGACTCTGTAGGCAGTTAGACTGATAGGATTATTAGAGTTTGAGCCCCCGGGGCGCAAACTTCATGTGAGCTGTTCCCACAGTTGATATTATCAAGCATATCAGTGTGGATGTAGCATTTGAGATTAGATTGGTGTCCCTGATGGGTTATCTAAGACTGATTACATCTAATCTTGAGATAAATCTTGAACCTGTGAGTTTTGGTGGGTAAAAGACCAACCCGTGGGTAAACCCGCATCCCTACCCGCACCTGCATGTTTGGCGGGTGTGGGTATGGGTGCGGGTGTGGGTCACCCAAAAATACCTGTGGTAGACCCGTGCGGATCACTACATGACATGCCTTAATTGTTGTCCTCGCCCCCTATGTGCGTATCACCATCCTGACCCCCTGCACACCCATCATTGCCCTAATCCCCTTTGTCTTACCCCCTGCATGTCTATCACTGCCCCAATCCCTGGCGCACTGCTGTCCTGACCCCTGTGCATGTGTTGTCACCCTGATCCCCAGTGTGCGCGTCATTGTCCAGACCCCCTATGCATGTCTTGTCTCCCCGGACCCCCACGTGTATTGTTGTCCTACATCCTGCATGTTGTTGCCCCGATCCCTTGCGCGCACATCATTGTCCACTGGTGCTAGTGTTTAAAGGTCCGGTCTGGTCCGGTCTTTTGCCTTATTTGGAGGCAACCGGCAACCGAACCGGTCCGGATGATCCCACAAATGAGGGAAACCATGGACCGGACCACCCTGTGCGGTCTTTTCCGGTCTCAGGACCAGTTTGGACCAGTTTTCACCAGGACCGGTCCCCAGAGCAGACCACAACCATTCCCCCCTGAAGGATATCATATATTAGAGTAATCTCACCTGCAAGATCGTGGGAATCCGTTCAGAACCCATTGAGATATGCCCATGCTTCCCCATGTTTGCATTATCATTGTGGGACTCACCAATGGATGCATATGAAGAAAGGATATCAGGAAAGCAGTTGGTTGTCAAGAGTCAAAGTCAAACAAAGGCAACATTGAGATGGCAAGCATGCATAAGCAGACATTGATCATGATCAGGGCTCCCATCACCCAAGGTTGAGGAGGGGGAATCAGTGAGTGATTCCTGAGTGCACTGACTAATTCCCACTGGCTGGTAATTACATATCTGCGGCACATGTCAGTGCTCTACCCAGACATGAAGGAGATGTTGAACTACAAGCATCACTAATGGACTTGGAATAATTTCGCTTATTATTACATAAGCATGTTTAGTTGTCTTCGACAACTGTCTCTAATGTTAATAATAACACTAATACTATTCATATAATATCATACCATCCCATCTGCTTATTCCACTGCCAACAGGAGACTCCAGGATTGGCCTGGATAGCCCATCACCCAGTGTCATTGCCCTTGTATTCTTTGTGCTCCTTCATGGGTGGTGCCATTTCTTCTTGTTCTGTCTTGTTCACCCCATCATCACACATTTTGGCATATTTTGGGTTGCAAGAGTGTCTATTTGATTGTTTGTAGCCTATGAAAATATAATATTCTGTCTATTGTATTTCTGCTCAATGTTTCCAAATGATTGTCAATAGTGGAATGGGATGTCCCTGGCTCTCTCAATGGCAAGAGAGGGGGATGGGTAGGGAATAGCACGGGTTCGGTGAAAACCGAGGTTTTCGTGCTCGGTTTCCCACGGTTGCGGGTCCGGTGTCCCAATTTGGCACACCAAGCCATAACCGCAGCCACCGCTCCGGTCTCGCGGGTTTGTCCGGTTTATGTAATCGACCATGCTCGCAGCCTGCAAGCGACTCGCTCACTTGTATGGCATTGCCGCTGCCTCGCTCGCGGTCCCCAGCCTCTTGCAAACGAGAGCTAGGGTTCAAAAAGGTGAGTTGAATGATTTTCAATCTCGTTGCTGTCCCTCACACTTACCAACCCCCTGACAGGTTCACTCTCGAAGAACACAACATCGTCACCGGCCCCCTCACTCGCAAACGAGTGAGCCGGGGATAGCTCGTGTTCAAACAACGAAACACGATCACCGCCCTCACTCGCAAACGAGTGAGCCGGGGTTAGCTCTGGGTGGGCGGGTCAAACATCTACTCGATGAGTTTTTTTGTTTTCATTTTGTTTGTCATTGCACCATGCCCCGCAGGCCTCAACTCCTCATAAACGAGCTACAAGAAGGTGAGCCCCCCTTACTCACCACCCACCCCCTCATTCGCCCCATGGCAACGACGCCCACCCACCCATTCGTGCACACGCCCCACCCGGTCATTCGCCCACCCATCACTTGCCCATAGTGTTTGAAAGTCAGGTCACAGGACCGAAAAAAAACCGTGACCGTGACTGAACCAAACCAAAAAAAGACCGGACCGTCGGTCACAGTCTCAATGATTTTGGGGTGGTCTCAGTCTCGGTCTCACTCGATTTTCGAGCTGTGAAAACCGGTCGTAGACCGGTTTTGACCGGTTACGACCGCATTTTTTATCGTACACATAAAAACGACCAATATACACGAAAAACAGTTTATAATACATGAAAAACCACTAATGTACACGAAAAACAATCACCTGGCGTGACGGACGATGGCAGGGGTACAAGCCAGTGACCACCCCCCAGTTGGCCTCGTGGTATTGTTGCACACGTCGACTGACGTGGCGAACGACGACACGAGGGTGGAAGGGGGGCAGCAGGGTGCGGTGCGCCCGATACATGCGAGCGTGCAATAGGCGCCACGAGGTGTAGGGGTGGTGGAGGGTGGGTACCTACTGAGTATGCTGCTCATTTGCAAGAGACAGAATGAATGCGCCGGTGCGCAGGTGTGTATGTTGTGGATGGGTGGAGATATGGGTGATGTGCAGGCGCACAGAGGGTCCGGGTGTCCCTAGAGTGGTACCACATCCAACCCTTGCGAACGAGGGAGGGAGGGTGTTGGGTGTTGTGTATGCATGACGATGGGGACGTACAAAATGTAGTAGTTGGCACCCCCGGGCGCGTGTCACGAATGCTCATCCGACGATGGGCACGGGCTGTTGCCGCTCTCATTGGTGTCGTTCTCGTTGACGTCGTCCTTGTCATTCTCGTTGATGGTGTTCTTGTCGTTCTCGTTGATGTCGTTGATGTCGTCCTCGTTTTGTCGTTCTTGCCATCGTGCTCGTTCTTGTTACCGTTGTTGCTGTCGTGCTTGTTGTCGTCGTTATTGTTATCGTTGCTGTTATCGTCGTTGTTCAAGTTGTTCGAGTTGTTGTTCTTGCTGTTGGAATCCTTCTTGTTGATGTTTGATCGATAGGCGGCCGTTTCTATCGATGTTGTTCGTCGGTTTGTCGTGGTTGAAGGAGATGTCACATTCGTGACGTTGGTGACCTCTAAGGCTGATGCTCGTGTTTGAGCGCATGCACAGCCTGTAATAGAAATACTATACATGGGCGGTCACGACCGGTGAAAACCGGTCCTAACTGCCTAGTGTAACCGGTACGACCGGTTATTATCAGTTTCAGTCGCGGTCCTGCCAAAATCCGAGGTGGATGCGACCGGTCACGGTCACGGTCACGTCATTTTTCGGCCAAAAACCGGACTTGACCGGACTTTCAAACACTACTTGCCCACCCGGTGCCAACCCCTCTTCCCCCTGCCTCCTCCCTGCTCGCCGCCTCCCCTCGCTTTCTGGCATGCCCACCCCACCTCTCCACCCTGTTTCACTCGTTTGTGAGCAGCAAGGGCTTATGCCCGGGCCCTCACTCTTGCAAACGAGAGTTGGGGTTTCAAACCGTAGGTCCCGCCACTTGTCTCGCTCGTTTACGAGGAGCAAAGGCTTGTGCCCGGGGCCCCCACTCTTGCAAACGAGAGCTGGGGGTTCCAAATGGTAGGTCCCATTCCACATCACCATCCCTCCCTCACAAGCCGACACGCCGGGCGCCGCCCACTGACCCCCCCTCCCCGCGTACCCCTTGTACGACGTCAGCCGCATCGGTTGATGTGCGCGACATTGTGCGAGGGAATTGTGGGAGGTATAGCCGCAGTGCTCGATGCACTGCGGCTATTGGTCGTGATGGTACTCGTGGTACCATCGCGGCCGCAGGGTTATGGCTGATACCGCGGCCAACGACCGTACCCGAGGTTGCGGTTCGCGCATGGGTGCAGGCTCGCGGGTACGGGCCTCGGTATGGAATCCCCCACCCGTGGTGTCACCCATGCTATACCCTAGGGATGGGCAGTGGTGGTGGTAGCAGAATGTGATGTCCTTGACTCTGAGAGGAGGACATCAGGAAAAGGGGGTTAGCCCTGGGAAAATCTGATTTTCACAGGGTAGGAATTGTTCCCTACTTGGCCCCATCCAGCCCTGTTCAGCCCCAGGGTGCCCTAGGGACAGCTAGGCCAGCCCTCACTAGCCCTCACTGGCCCTACCAGACCCTGGGGTGCCCTGGGGATGTCTGAGCCAACCCTCACTGAACCTCACAAGCCCTAGCATGCTCTGGGGGCATGCAGGCTGGCCCTCCTCAGCCTTGGTGTACCCTGGGGAACCTTCATAGCCCCTGGGATCTTCCAGCTGACCAGACCATTTTAGATGCAACTAGTGTTTAAAGGTCAGGTTAGGTCTGGTTTTTTGACCCAATTTGGAAATAACTGTGACTGTGACCAGACCACAGAAACCGGTCACACCCAGTCATAACCAGTCTTGTGACTATAACTGGTCACACTGAACAAAAAAAAGCCAGTGAAAGCCACTATTTCCTTCACTCTAATACAGGTGATATTTGCTTAATTATGGGACATATTCATCTCAGATGGAGTGAATGTCACTCCCATAGTGAAAATTGAGTGACTCCAATTCACATACTATTTGGACAATCACTCATTCTGGTTCATTGCATTCTAGGTGGATTTCTTTTCAAAAGAGCTGAATTTTCATAATATTTCACAGTATTCAGGCCATTGAAATACTCATTGGGTTGGGGATCATTGAGAACACCAAATAATTATCTTGTATTAAATATTTGTATCTACTAATTCTAACATTGAACAACTAGTAGAATAGGGAAGGGAGGGATGCGGCAAAATAGAGCAAGGGCACGCAATTGGGGGAACAGGGCTTGTGGATAATAGAAGGTGCATGCATGAGTGTGGATGGAGGGGCAGCAGACTCCCCCACTTACCCTTATTTGCGAGATGGTGAGAGTGGCCACATGCGCCCTCTTGTGGAGCGGCGGCAGTGGGGATGCCGAGCCCTGCGCTCCTCCATTTGTAAGGGTGTGTTGACCAGGGGTGATGGGCGGACGGGCACAGTGGTGCACTCTTGTTGCAAGAGAGGGAGGGAGGAGCCGGCGGTGAAAATGATTACAGAATGTTGATATGTGAGGCAGTGGAGATCGGAGGGCAATGGCAGTGGATGGGCAGTGGATGGGCAGTGGATGGGAGTGGTGTTGCTGCTGCTGCGCAGCAGATGCAACCCAGGCAGGGTGCCAGGATTAGTGTTTGAAAGTCCGGTCAAGTCCAGTTTTTGGCCGAAAAATGACGTGACCATGACTGTGACCAGTTGCATCCACCTCAGATTTTGGCAGGACCACGACTGAAACTGATAATAACTGGTCGTACTGGTTACACTAGGCAATTAGGACCGGTTTTCACTGGTCGTGACCGCCCATGTGTAGTATTTCTATTACAGGCTGTGCATGCGCTCAAACACAAGCATCAGCCTTAGAGGTCACCAACATCACGAATGTGACATCTCCTTCAACCACAACAAACCGATGAGCAACATCGACAGAAATGGCCACCTATCAATCAAACATCAACAAGAAGGATTCCAACAGCAAGAACAACAACTTGAACAACTTGAACAATGACGATAACAGCAACAATGACAACAAGCACGACAGCAACAATGGTAACAAGAACGAGCACGATGGCAAGAACGACAAAATGAGGATGACATCAACGACATCAATGAGAACGACAAGAACACCATCAACGAGAACTAGTGTTTGAAGGTCTGGTCAAGTCCGGTTTTTTGCCGGGAATCACCGTGACTGTGACCGTGACTGGTCGCACACACCTCGGATTTTGGTAAGACCACGACCGAAACTGACCATAACCGGTTTCACCAGTTACATCGAGCAGCCAGTGACCGGTTTTTACCGGTTGCGACTGCCTGTCTATAGCATTTTTATTTTTATTCCTAGCTGTAGCCTGCGCACACTGCTCAGATGCGAGCGTCAGCCTTGGAGTTCATCAATATGTCACATCCGTGACACGACTTTGCCTACTGGACTTCAACATTTTCAATCACAACAAATCGGCCAACAACACCAATCACTAGGGTATGGCACGGGTCACACCGCGGGTCACATTTGTGACACCGCACCCGCACCTGCGAAACCCGCACCCGTTTACACACCGTACCTGCGGGTATGGTTTTTAACCATGGTGTTGTGCCCCACACCACGGTCGCACAGTACGGCGTCATACCGCGGAGGTATCACAAGATACGGTGGGGGCACGCGTTGCGCGGCCGACTCGCACCGCAGGGCGCCACTGTGACCGGCCCTCCTACAATGCCTTCGCACAATGTCGCGCGCATCAATTGATGCGGCTGACGTGGTGCGAGGGGGGCGTAGAGAGGGGGGCGGTCGGCGGTCAGCAACATCACTGCGACGCCAGTGCAAGAAGGGGCCGGGGTGGGACTACGAGAGCTTATCCCTCGTTTGCAAGTAAGAGGGTGAGGTGAAAAGGAGAATGTCCCCTCGTAAACGAGCGAGACGGAGCGGTGGTGGTGTGGGTGGGGGCTGGGGCACGAGCGGGGCACGAGCGGGGGTGCCCGTGGGACGGGGTGTGGCCGGGGGTGCGGCCATGAGGGGGGCGGACAAGGGTGGGGTGCGAACGAGGGGAAGAACCATGCACCCCTCTTACAATGCCCTCACACAACATCACACGCATTGACTGATGCGGCTGATGCCATGCGAGGGGTGTGCAGGGTGGGGCTGGCTGGTGTGGGTCGCGGCGCTCCTGCGCGGGGGAGAGAGATGAGGCGAGAGCGACTCACCGTTTAAACCCCTGGCCTCGTTTGCGAGCGCAGGGGTGCGGGCCGGCTCACTTGCGAGCGAGACCGGGCGAGGAGGGTGCGGGGTACGACAGGGTGCGGCCGAGGGTGTGACCGTGCGGGGTGCGATGGGGTTTGGACAGAGGTGGGGTGTGAATGAGGAGGTGGTGGATGAGCAACGGGCCAAGGTTGCCAGCAGACGAACGACTTACTTTGCTATCCTGCAAAGGGCAGGGGAACGGCCCCACCCCCAATCTACGGCCCGCCGAGTTGCTCATTTGTGAGCATAGGTGTGCTCCCTACCGAGTGAGGGGGCCGGTGGTTGTGGATGTCCGCAGCTTCTTGTTTGTACCTATAATGCGCGCGGCATTCGTGGGGACGCCATGGCTGCGTTGTTTCTCGTGTATGTAAGCTTGTAATATATGTACTATAAATATTGGGTCATAACTGGTCAAAACCGGCCTATGACCGGTTTTTGCAGCTCAGGATTTGAGTGAGACCGAGACCGAGACTGCCCGAGAATCAATGTAACCGTGACCGACGGTCCAGTCTTTTTTGGTTCGGTCATGTCACAGTCACCTAGTAAAAATACTGGTCTTGTGACTTGACCTTCAAACACTAATGTTGATTGCTCACAAACAATGATGGCGAACCATCGTTGTTTGTCATTGTC
Organism: Collybia sp. MG36; assembly: GCA_003313185.1. Taxonomy (NCBI): domain Eukaryota; kingdom Fungi; phylum Basidiomycota; class Agaricomycetes; order Agaricales; family Clitocybaceae; genus Collybia; species Collybia sp. MG36. The sequence goes on along the minus strand of QGOG01006585.1, from coordinate 348 downwards.
TCTTGCCGTCGCCACTCCGAGAACAACATCCTCCAGCTTGTTGACGCAATTGTCACTCCCCACTCTTGCAAATGAGAGGCTGGGGACGTCCATGCCCACAATTGCGGCTCCTCACTTGCAAACAAGTGAGCTGGGAACACCTATGCTCGCAAACGAGCAAGTTGGCGAGCGATTGCTGCTCCTCACTTGCAAACGAGTGGGCCGTAGGTTGGGGGTGTGAAAAAGTGAGTTGTCTGTTTGCTTGCGACTGTAGCCCATTGCTCATCCACCACCCCCTCGTTTGCACCCCACCCTTGTCCGCACCCCTCATGGCTGCACCCCCAGCCACACCCCATCGCACGGGCACCC
>QGOG01006568.1:0-10108 GCA_003313185.1 Collybia sp. MG36 | reverse complement strand
AACATGAGGAAGCATGTGCATATCTCAGTGAGTTCTGAACGGATTCCCACGATCTTGCAGGTGGAATTACTCTAATATATCATCTCTTTGAGGGGGGAATGGTTGCGCATTGGTCCGAGGACCGGTCCTGGTGAGAACCGGTCCAAAGTGGTCCTAAGACCGGAAAAGACCACACAGGACCGGTCCTAGCTGGTCCGGTCCATGGTTGCCCTCATTTTGGGCATCATCCGGACCGGTCCGGTTGCCGGTTGCCTCCCAAAGAGGGCAAAAGACCGGACCGGACCGGACTTTAAAACACTATTCTGGATGGAGAACAGCTCATCATAGGCATTGAATCGTGCGCCAGCCTTCTTCTGGACATGTGCCTTCTCCAGTCTATGCCACATCTTGATTGGATCCTCTTCATGCCCCTTGAAGTGAATCCTCTGATCCTGATCTACCGCCAGATAGATCTCTCCTGCCGCTTTCTCTGCCTTCTGCTCCCAAGCATCAAGAGCCTCCCCCTTTGGCTTTGGCTCCTTCCCAGAGATGAGTCTCCAGTATCCCATGCACATTAGCCATGCTCTCATGTCGCCACTCCATGAGATGTAGTTTGTATTGCCCAATTTCGCGAATTTGGGTGAATCTGATGGCATGATTGCCAGATATGTGTTCACTAGTGCTGTCCTAGTGTGTGTTGTGCTAGTGCGAGTATGTATCCACTAGCGCAGGTATGCGTTCACTAGTGTTGTCCTAGCACGAGTATGTATCCACTAGCGCTGTGCTAGCGCTGATATGCATTCACTAGTGTTGTCCTAGCGCAAGTGTGCGGTCACTACTGCCGTCCTTGTGTGTATGCGCTGAGTGCGCGATGTAGCCTGTTGGTGGTCTGAATAGACCGGTTTAATGTCTTGTAGACAGGTGTGATGCCCCCAGGTGTTCCCTAGTGAATGAACAAGTGTGTGTTTAGCAGTTAAGACCAGGGCCCATAACCTGTGAAAAGTGAAAGATGGCCAGACTGGGGATTGAACCCAGGACCAACTGGACATATACCAGACACTCTAAACCACAGAGCTATCAGGCCTTCATTAACCCACAGAGAGTTGTTGATGTTGACTCAACAACTGCCAACCATGTGACAGATTGTTCCTGACATCCAACACTTATTTATAGGACACCAATGGTTGCACAAGCACTTCATCAATTGGAAGAACGGAACAATCAAATTCCCGCACTGCCCACCGGAATGTTCCAAGGTCAGCACCACATGGTCAAAAGCTAAAATCAGGTTGACAGACACCAAAGCGGAATTCAAGCTACTGGACTACCTCCTGACCTGGAAAGACTGCTTTGAGAAAGGTACCTTTGACGCACTACCACCACACAGGAAGCACAATCATGAAATCAACCTGAAGACTGATGCACCAGACAGTTTACCAGCAAAAGTGTATCCAATGACAGCCAAAGAGATGGAAGTAGTGTTTTAAAGTCTGGTTAAGTCCGGTTAATTACCTAATTTGGAAATAACCGAGACCGAGACCGGTTACACACTCCCAAAAAAATCGGGAGACCGAGACCGGACCACCGGTGACCGGTCACACACGGTCCTCACACGGTTCCGGACCAGTCACAACCGGTTATCGCTCAACATCTGCTCACTCGAATCGCTATGGGGTGTCGGCCTACATATCTCGCAAACGAGAGCCTCTCGTCATCACGCAGATCACCCTCTCTCGCAAACGAGACAGCCAGGGGTTTACAGCGCCATCCGATCTCTCACAATTGCGGGATCGATCACTTGTTCAATAGATCACTTGTTCAATATTATCATCAACATCCACATCTTACCAAACTCACACTCTCGATTGCAAACGGTTGTACACCGCACCGTTCATGCCCGGCTCTCTCACCTCTCAAAGCCTCTCATCAACCCCACTCTGAGCTGAGCTCCCTTGCAAACGAGGGAGCTTGCCATCACTTCATCAATCTTGCACACAAGGGCTTGTCATTCTAGTGTTTTAAAGTCCGGTTAAGTCCGGTTATTTACCTAATTTGGAAATAACTGAGACTGAGACCGGTTACACATCTCCAAAAAAATTACAAGACCGAGACCGGACCAATGGTGACCGGTCACATCCGGTCCGCATGCGGGTTTGGACTGGTCACAACTGGTTATCGACTGGAAATTTCCCAGCTGCCCAACGAGCGAATATCGGCCGCATCTCTCGTCAATCCTATGCCAGCCCACACCTCTCTATGATTGCGTGCAACCCGATCTCTTATTTGCGTGAGATCGATTCGCTCGATCATCACTGATCAGCTCCAATCACAACCTTGGCACCATCAACACCACTCCCTCATCTCTTTTCAACACAACCAACTCGTTTTCCAACACACTCCTGGCCTCTCCCTCATCTCTTTTCAACACAACCAACTCATTTTCCAACACACTCCCGGCCTCTCCCTCTTTTCCTTCATTTTCCAATACACTTGTCACTCCCAGCCTTCATCGATGCTCCTCCCTCACAAACGAGGGAGCTGAGCTCACTTGTTTCATTCTCTTTTCGACACGTGCCTACTCCCTCGCAAACAAGAGAGGCTTGTTTTTCCAACACAGACCGAGTCTCTCCCTTGCAAATGAGGGAGGCTCCTTCTCTTTTCGACACACACGCAGAGTCTCTCCCTCACAAACGAGGGAGGCTCCTCTTTTCGACACACACGCGCTGAGTCTCTCCCTCACAAACAAGGGAGGCTCGTTCTTTTCAACACAGGCCGAGCTTCTCCATTTACGAGGAGAGCTCTTTCGTCTCTCACCACGCGCCGAGCCTCCCTCGCAAACGAGGGCGCTGGGCCTATTTTCTTTTTCAACACCCTCCATCGCTCACTCATTCTTTTCTCAGCACACACCGAGCCTCTCCCTCGTTTACGAGGAGAGCTCTTTCTTCTCTCATGATGCGCCGAGCCCCTCCCTCGCAAACGAGGGTGCTGGGCCTATTTTCTTTCTCAACACCCTCCATCGCTCACTCATTCTTTTCTCAGCACACACCGAGCCTCTCCCTCGCAAACAAGGGAGGCTTGTTCTTTTCAACACAGGCCGAGCCTCTCCCTCGTTTACGAGGAGAGCTCTTTCTTCTCTCACGACGCGCCGAGCCCCTCCCTCGCAAACGAGGGAGCCGGGCTCACTCATTTCTCCCTCGTTTCGATGACACATCAAATCGACAACATGCGCCGAACTAACAACACATGCCGAATTGGCCCCATCCCTTCATCGTTGGGGTTATTTGTGGTGTGTACTCGCGCGCTCGCCACCTCACTCCCCGCTCGCTCCTACATCCTCCTCCAATACCCTTGCGGCGTTGTTAGCCATGTCAATTGACATGTGCGACGAGCTGCGAGGCAAACTGGGGGTTGTTATGGGCGTTTGGGTACACTTGCTGCTCGCAGCTCGGCGGGGGGAGGCAGGGCCGGTCTTGGACCGGTCACAACCGGTCTTGACTGGTTACAGGAAATTCCACAGAGGTAGGTGACCGAGACCGAGCATCCCCGACCTGGGGCAAGACTGAGACCGACGGTCCGGTCTTTTTTCGGTCTGGTCACGGTCTGGTCATGGTTTTTTCCAGTCTTTGTGACTGGACCTTCAAACACTACGTCATTCCATCAATCTCGCAAACAAAGCTGGGCCCATTTTCTCGAGTTTGTTACTGTCCTACCAATAAGTCATCTTAAGTCCCTTCCTCACTCACTCTTTTCATGCAACCAAGCCCCTCCCTTGCAAACGAGGGAGCCGATCTCACTCATCTTCAACAGGCCAAGCCCCTCCCTCGGACCCTCGCAAACAAGGAGCCGGGCTCATTCTTTCTCAACACATGCCAAGCCCCTCCCTCGCAAACGAGGGAGCCGGGCTCACTCGTTGCTTTTCAACACCAGTGACACGCCGACCGCCGGAATCGCTCTTTTCAACACATCATTCATTCATTCTTTCCAACATACACCGAGCCCCTCCCTCACAAATGAGGGAGCCGGGCTCATTCTTTTTCGACATGCGCTCGTTCTTTTTCAACACACGCTGAGTCTCTCCCTCGCAAATGAGGGAGGCTCATTCTCTTTTCGACACGCGCCTAGTCCCTCCCTCGCAAATGAGGGAGGCTCGTTCTTTTTCAACACAGGCCAAGTCTCTCTCTCGCAAACGAGGGAGACTCCTTTTCAACACGCACCGAGTCTCTCCCTCGCAAACGAGGGAGGCTAATTCTTTTTTCGACATGCACCTAGTCTCTCCCTTGCAAACGAGGGAGGCTCATTCCTTTCTCAGCACGCGCCGAGCGCTCCCTCGCAAACAAGGGAGCCGGGCTCACTCTTTTCGACGACACACACCACATGCCAAACCAACAACAATACGCCAAACCGACGACACCTGCTGACACGCTGAACCGATGACGACACACCAAATCGACGACAACACACGAATCGACGACAACACACCCAATCAATGACACACGCCGAAACGATGACACATGCCAAATCGTTTGCTACGGTATGTCATAGTTCCTCGCTCGCGTGCTCACCGCCTCGCACCCCGCCCACCCCTCCATCCCCTCCCATTACCCTCACAGTGCCATTGGCAATGTCAATCGACATGTGCGACGAGCTGCGAGGCAAACTGGGGGTTGTTGTGGGTGGTCGGGTACATGTGCTACTTGCACTCAGCGAGGGGAGGTGGGGCTGGTCTGGGACCGGTCATGACTGGTCTCGACCGGTTACAAGAAACCCCACGAAGGTAGGCAGACCGAGACCAACCATTGCCCGAACGGGGCAAGACCAAGACCGACGGTCCGGTCCTTTTTTGGTCTGGTCACGGTCTGGTCACGGTCTTTTCTGGTCCGCGTGACCGGACTTTCAAACACTAGATGGAAGAAATGGACAAATTCTTGGAAGAGAATCTAGCAACGGAACGAATCACACCATCAAAGAGTCCATATGCATTGCTGTGTTTCTTCATCAACAAGAAAGATGGATCCAAACAATTGGTACAAGATTATCGGGAACTGAACCAATGGATGGTTAAGGATAAATTCCCACTCCCTTTAATCAACGACATCATTGACCAGTTAAAGAATGCGAGCCACTTCACCAAACTGGACATCATGTGGGGATACAACAATCTACAAATGGCAGATGGACACGAATGGAAAGGTGCATTCCTCACACCACAAGGACTGTTTGAACCACGGGTTATGTTCTTCGGACTTTGTGGATCACCGAGCTCTTTCTGCCGTTGGATGGCAGATATATTCAAAGACCTCATTTGGCAGCGGAAGATGATCATCTACATGGACGACATCATCATACATGCGGACAGCACAAATCAGATTTGTCAGCATACAACTGAAGTCATGGTGGTCGCACAAGAACACAGCATTGCATTCAAACCCAGCAAATGCATCTTTGATGTACCAGAAGTTCCCTTCCTGGGCATCATCATGGGAAACGGAAAAATATGCATGGAGGAAGACAAAATTGAGGCCATACAATCATGGAAACAGCCAGAAAACAAGAAGGGTGTCCAGAAATTCTTGGGCTTTGCAAATTTTTACCGGCGGTTCATCAAAGGATACGGCGAAATTGCAGAACCCCTCACGCATTTAACAGGGTCCAGCATTTGGTTATGGCAACCGGATCAGGAAGTGGTGTTTGAACACCTAAAAACGGCAATCTGTTCGGAACCAGTATTGGCATTACCGCAAGACCACAGACACTTCAGGGTCAAAACCAATAGTGTTTGAAAGTCAGGTCACAAGACTGGTATTTTGACCGTGACCATGACCAAACCAAACCAAAAAAGACCAGACCATCGGTCACAGTTACACCAGGTTTTCGAGCAGTCTCAGTCTCAGTCACACCTAATTCTCAACTGCAGAAAACCGGTCATAGACCAGTTTTGACCAGTTTTGACCGCATGTACAAGTAGATCAATCAAGATAATATATATACAAATAATGCCGTGTGTATGATGGGTACAATAGTAAAAATATACATGAGTTGGGCAACGAGCATGCGCCAAGGGCGCCCGCCACAGTTACCAGCCCCCATTTAGCCTCGCAACATCGTTGCACACGTCGATTGACGTGGCGAAAGACGGTGCGAGGGTGGAAGGGGGCGGCATCATATGCGGGCGGGCAAACAAGCAAGCGACAGGCCTGCGGCGACTTGCGAGGGTGTGAGGATGGAGGGTGGGTGACTCCTCTATTGAGGCCAGCGCGTGCGGGCGTGTCGTTCAGGTGAATTGGAGGCCTAGACAACAAGAGAGCCAGGTGGTGGAGCACGCTGGCGAGGATAGGTGTTGGCGAGGGCAAGTGTTGGCGAGGGCAGGCGTTGGCGAAGCCTGCGACAATGTAAGTACGTACCTTTGAGGGCGTAGGATGCGCTTCCGGGCATACATCCTGCCCGTGGAGGCCACCCTGCTCTCTCGTTTGCGAAAAGCTTGAAGCGACGGGTGGCATTGTGTGGCGGTGTTGTTGTTGTTGTTGTTCTTGTTGTTGTTGTTGTTGTTGCTCTTGTTGTTGTTGTTGTTGATGTCGTTGCTCTTGTTCTCGTTGTTGTCGTTGCTTTTGTTCTCGTTGTTGTCATTGTTGTTCTTGCTGTCGTTGTCGAAGTTGGTCGTTGTCGTTGTTGGTGTTGGTGTTGGTGTTGTTGTTGTTGTCGCCTTTGCTCCGAGTTGTCGTTGTCGTTTTCTGAGTTGTTGTCGCTCAAGTTATCGTTGATTGATTTTGATCGTCGGTTTTGGCTGGAGGTCTGAGGATGGTTGTTAGAACTTACCAGTCAGTATGTTACTGATGTGACGCACCGTCGTTATCAGTAGTTCGTCGATCTGGTTGAAACTTGTGAACGTTCGATGTAGTAGTCAGTGTGATGATTTGAGGTGATCGAATACTTACATGAGAAATACAGCTTGATCTCGTTTGTGAGATAGTTTCGGTCGTGTGGCGTAGGTATTTGAAGACTGGCGAAGCCAACTTGAGCGTGTCACGGATGTGACGTCTTGGTGGGCTCCGAGGCCGACACCCGCGTTTGAGGAGACACACAGTGCGCGTGACAAAATACTGTATGTAGGCGGTCATAACCGGTGAAAACTGGTTGACTGACCGCCCATGTAACCAGTGAAACCGGTTATTGTTGGTTTCGGTCGCAGTCTCACCGAAATCTGAGGTGTGAGTGACCGGTCACAGTCTCGGTCACGGCCGTTTTCGGCAAAAAACCGGACTTGACCGGACTTTCAAACTCTAAGGCCAGTGCGTGCAGGTGTGTCGTCCAGGTGAATTTGGGGCCTAGACAGCAAGGGATTTGGAGAGAGCCAGGTGGTGGAGCACAGGGTGTGGACAGGTGCAGGTGTTGGCAAGGATAGGTGTTGGTGAGGGCGGGCATTGGCAAAGCCTGCGATGATGTAAGTATGTACCTTTGAGGGCGTAGGATGCGCTTCCGGGCATACATCCTGCCCATGGAGGCCACCCCACTCTCTCATTTGTGAAAAGCTTGAAGCAACAGGTGGTGTTGTGCGGCAGTGTTGTTGTTGTTGTTGTTGTTTGTAACGGACATATTTGTATATATTTACCAACACCATTAGCAGGGTGACTTCTTAAGGAAGTCACTTGTCACATGTAACAGTAAGCTTAACTTATACCATAGTACAACATTTACACCAATAGAACTTGGTCAAACATAGTAATACAGTAGTATTATCTTAAGTCTAAGTCTTTGTAACAACATAATTGTTACATTTTTTTAAGTTCTCAAGCTATTGAGAACTTCATGACTACGGAAGCCCTCGACAAGAACCACCTTTGCAAAGCTCAACTAACACAGCCACCAAACCCAAAAAAGACACCCCACACCAAAAATCATCACACACAGCACCGGCAACCAATATGGATCAAGAGATACCACCAGAACGGACAACTGGGCAGCAACCAGAGGAACCAACCAAAGGTCAGTACCAAATACCACAACGACGACATGGACGTGCCACGTCACCGGGCAGAACAAACTGTTGGAAGTGGTGATGACAGTACATTGATACTGGCAACTAGAATCACTTCATATGTGCTTCCCATGACACTACAGTACATATATGGACCGCTCTTGGACACTATTACATGGTTACAATAGAGGTCCATACTCATTTCATTCATATCTCACTGAATACTTGTGCTACTGCCATAATTGTTGATTTACCAAGTAGATATTTTCAGTCACAATATAGTGGACACCTGATTTCACGCCTCGGGTGATACAGGCATAACATGTACAAAGTGTGAAAAGTGAAAGATGGCCAGACTGGGGATTGAACCCAGGACCAACTGGACATATACCAGACGCTCTAAACCACTGAGCTATCAGGCCTTGATTAACCCACAGAAGGTTGTTGATGTTGACTCAACAACTGCCAACCATGTGACAGATTGTTCTCAACATCCAACACACCCTCCCAATCTGTCACATCAGATAATCTATCATATGATCTCTGAGTCACATGACCTATCATATGATCTACAAGTCTCAAGATCCTCATAATCAAGAGACTTATCACATGATCTGCATGGTCACATGGCCTCATCACATGATCTACATGATCACCTGACATGCAACATCTTTCAGACTTATGTCAGCAAGGTCTGGAAGCTCAGGGCCCATAACCTGTGAAAAGTGAAAGATGGCCAGACTGGGGATTAAACCCAGGACCAACTGGACATATACCAGACGCTCTAAACCACTGAGCTATCAGGCCTTGATTAACCCACAGAGAGTTGTTGATGTTGACTCAACAACTGCCAACCATGTGACAGATTGTTCCCAACATCCAACACAAAGGAACTAGAATTCCACTATGTCCCAGAGTGGTGTATTGCACTGCTCTATTGACAAAAGAGACAATCTATATACTTGATTCTATTATCATTCCAAGTGCTTAGAGCGTTGCATTGAGGGATCTTGACTGTGTCTGGCGATTGTCTAGCAGATCAGTCAGTGAATACAACCTGTCAGTTTATTACAAATGAGGGAAGGACACCAGGTCCTTCCACAATCAAAAGACAGACAATGAAAGCCAAACCGTTACAGGACAAGCTCGTGAGAGCCCAAAACAAAGACAAAGGGGGGTGGATATCCCGCAATGGATACAACCTGATAGGGACGTTGGACAAAGAGGAAGCGGACGACGATAGTTTAGAGATAGCCAGGAGGGAAAAGGAACTGATGGACAGTTACGGGATAAGGAACAAAAATAATTGTTCCAAGCCTCACAAGGCAAAGAGGACCACCCATAGCATGACGCAGAGTGCAATACAACAATTAGAGGGGAAACATGACCCCAAAGGGGCGGAAAGATATGTCGAAAAATATCTCGACTCGGAGTCGACAGACTGAGTGAAATATGCAAGATACTGGTGGAAAAGATAGAAGAGAATTGCGAGGCGCGAAGAACATCGAGATTAACATCTTGAGCACAATCGTCGGAGACCGGAATTCAACGCCCTAAGGGCGTCGACAAAGAAAAAATACGGGGAGAATACCCCGTACACAAATACAGGAGTGAACACACTCCTGATCCAATAAAGGAAGAGGCTAATAAGGTTCGACACGGGTACACCCACGGGTAAAAATTCACACACCATACCTGTACCTGCGAAAGCCGTACCCGCGGCGAACCTGCGCCCGCGGGTGCAGGTATTTACCACGGTTTTTGCAGAAACCCATGGTGTATATACACCGTGGGTTTTCATACACACTGCGATCAATACCGCAGGTCAAACCTGCGGTATCGAAGCTGCCGAACCCCCCATTTAGCCACCCAACATCGACGCGCGCGTCGAATGACACGGCGATCGCTGCTGGGAGGGTGGAGGGGGGCGGCCGCAGGTGTTAATTTTAGTATGAACCTACATTATCCTCCCTCGCGAGTGAGGGAGGCGGCCGGTGCACCGGTGAAGGCCTGGGTCGTCTCAATGACGAACATGAGATACCCCCAGTCTCCTGTTGGCGGGAGAGGGGGGTCGCGAGAAGGGAGGTGGCTAACATTGAAATGATGAATGCACCCCCAGCTCTCCCGTTTGCGGGAGAGGGAGGTGGCTAGTGTAGC
>QGOG01006567.1:0-12424 GCA_003313185.1 Collybia sp. MG36 | reverse complement strand
TCGCTCTGCACTACACAAACCTTGGCTTCAGTCCCGCGATCCCTTTGCGAGAATTGCATATTTCTTGACGTATGGTGTCGTATTGATTGGCGTCGCTATGGGTGCCCTCAGGTGCTATTTGGGGTGGATACGGGTGCCACTCATCACCTCTAATCTCTGTCTGGTCATGGACGAGAATTTTGATAGCGAGGATGGGGTATTCGGGGACAATGGCAAGTTCTTCAGAGAGGTGGACATGAGTGGCTTCGGGTGAGTGATCCATTTGCATGAAAATGATATTGCATTTCTGAAAAGATTCTACAGGAATGGGGAGTTTGAAATGACTACAGCTTCCGAAAACAATTCATACGTGCAGGATGGGAAATTGTATATCACGCCTACCCTCACTTCGGATGCCATCGGGGACAGTGCTATATTGGACGGACACGTTTTCAACATTACGGGATGTACCTTCAACATCACCCGCGGCCTTACATACACATCAACCTCCCCAGTATCCACCAACACTACGATCATTGGCTCGGATGCCGATTTTGATGCATCTGGGTATTACGCTGCCTGTTCGGCAGTCAGTAATGTCACTGCGGGCCAGATCATCAACCCGGTACAAAGCGCGAGGCTGAGCACAAGGCGTAGTGCCAGCATCAAATACGGGAAGGTCGAAGTTAGAGCGAAGATCCCTACCGGGTAAGTTCATGCACCGTTCCAATTGCAACTGTGTGGCTGATCATTCGCGACCAATAGTGACTGGGTAATCGCCTTGCATCATTCGACATTGTATTCTATTGACGATTCTTCAGCTGTGGCCTGCTATTTGGATGCTTCCCGTCGATAGCAACTATGGGCCATGGCCAATGAGTGGTGAGTTGTTCTCTACTGCTTCCCCGTGGTAGCCGGTGATTCCTCCTGTATCTGCCCCTTGTTCCATTTACGCTGTCATTTTCAATACTTCCTTTCCGCCACGGTACCTCAGCTTGATTCCTTTCTTCATGATATCTCAGCCTTAGAGCCCTGGACATTAATGACATATTTTCAGGTGAAATTGATATCATGGAAGCACGGGGCAACGGGCCCCGTTATCCCAAACAGTATGACCTCTCTCCTCCTTGATTCAGGAGACGCATACCTAAACATAAGCTCAGGGGTACCAACTACGCCCGCGGATCTCTCAATTGGGGCCCGACTATCTGGCTCAACGCTGTCGCAAAGACATACGGCTGGTGGACGCAGCGGCGCGGTAGTTTTGATAAAGAGTTCCACACCTACGCTATGGAATGGAGTGAGGAGTTCATGTCTGTCATTCCCCCTTTCAGTCATTACCCAGGGCTTATCTATTCAATGCAGCCGTCTTTATGTCGACTCCCGCCTCGACGTCATGTACGAGACCAAATTCAACACCCCCTTCTGGGAGCGGGGCCAATTTCCCGGCGTCGTGCAGAACGGCTCGGAAGCTATCATCCTAAATAACCCATGGGCAAATGGGACCAAGGCGGCCCCGTTCGATCAATGTGAGCTGGACTCACTGTCGCTATATCAGGATTGATCTCATCTTTTTTTTTTCTTCGCATCTTCAGCCTTCTACTTGATCCTCGATGTGGGTGTTGGGGGCACGAATGGATGGTTCCCTGATGGGAGTGAGAAGCCGTGGCTAGATGGGTCTTTGAGTGCGTGTGTCCCCCGTCTCCCCCAGGGCGTGTTGACGATTGTGCTCTCGTCTAGCTGCGATGAGCGACTTTTGGAAACGCAAGGACGAGTGGTATTCCACTTGGCCGACCGACGCCGCCGCCCGTTCATTGGTCATGTGAGCTGTAACCGTATCTTTTGTGTCCATTCAATCTCAACTTGGCTTGCTTGGATTGATACAGTGATTCCGTGAAAATGTGGCAGCAGTGCTGATCAGTGACGATGCCAGGCCAAATGCCAGGCCAAACATCAAGTTGTAATGCTAATGCGTTCCAGTGCATTAATTGGGTTTGACGATGGACACACGTTCTTTATAAATTCCTTTCATTAAGACTATATTCTACCTGCGCCTTAGCCGGCATGGCTTTTATTGCCCATCAGTAATTTATTACCTACAGCTTCATGTTGACGTATCAAGAAAACCAACGGCAGCCTCTTGTTTCAGTCCGACTGGCACCAGCACCTGGTGCCCTGACGCCAAGCACGAGAACCCCCCCTAAATGACAGAAAACCATCCCGAACACAATGCTGGGAAAGTATGGGAGAAGAACATGTTGGTGCCTCTCCGCCGTGCCTCGTTTTCTCACAGTCGGCAGAATGCATGTGCGTTGAAATATAACGCCTTTCAAGTTGAAATGCGGGCTACCAAGGCTGGGCTGGGGGGTCGCACGGCGGCCACGGAGTCTCATCAGGTGGGGTACTTGGGCTCTGTCAAATGTGTTCTCAGATATAATTTCAGTGGCGCGTGATCTGGCTTCTGGGTTCCCAACTTCAACTTCAAGCCCAACGAACGAGGAGGTCCGGTAGACGTGGGCATGTGTGATTGATATGATATTTGTTACATACACCTTGGTCCTTGCCCGAACTTGAATACAACAAACGTGCTTGAATCATGATACGCCATTCGGCTGGCTTTGCAGATAGTGAGTGATGTCGGCACAATCACACCGTCAGCCCGACAGTGACAGGGAGTTTGGCCCCGAGGTGGTGGTGGCAGAAAGACGTTGACGGCTGGTATGTAGCATGTGTGAATGGATTGATAGGCGAATGCTCCAACATTCCGTAATTGCAGTCGAACCACAGCAGTGGATATATCAGCCGCACGCGTTACGTTTGCGCGGCTGTAGTGTCCCCCTGGTGTCAGCGATCTGGGAGTGTCCGTGCTTTGGGGTGGTAACAGCATCTTGTAGCAAGTTACTTCAGACAACCTGTAGCCTAGTGGTAAGTCGATGATTAAGAACTGGAAAGCGAGGGATATGGCGCACAAAGGAATAAAAAAGCCCAAGCAGATATCAGCTATAGCATCGCGCAGTGTACCACTAGGACAGTTTCGATAGAGTCTGCCGACATATTCTACAGCTTGTGCGAGCTACTGGTGGAACAGTGCCTGTAAAGGTGGTGCATACACTACGCTTGAGTTTGACCAAATGGGTGTTGAGTTGAGGTTGTTTGTCTTTCTGGCCCATCTTGACATTTCCTATGCTCACAACAGCAGGAGATTCAACCTCAAGGATGATAGGCAGCAAATATCCTTGATTCGGCACACTTCATCCCTCTCACCCACACTTTCGTCCGAAAATCACAACAGGCCGACTCGGACTCCCAGGCCCTGGCCTCCTGCGACCCAGTTCATCGGCCACGATCGCGGTTTCGGTAGAGTTTTGCGATTGTCGCCTCGTCGGTGGGTTCTCAGTAATTTGATGGCGGACGCCAGCCCGTCTTTGCAATTGCATGCCAAGCCCCGATTGGATATCTACTCCGAGTTCGAGGCCATGGGGGCAATCGCAGGCGTGAAGAGCTTCTCTCAAATCAGTGGGGTTGCTCAGAGTGCCGACAATATACGCGGCGAGTGATTAGGACGCGGGGTAATATTTAACGAATTTCCAATCAAACCGCAATGGCGGCCACTCAGGAAAACAACCCCAAGGAGGACAGCCTAAAGCTTTTGAGAGTAGGTTAACCTTGGGACGCACGGGCTAGGGTGGATGTCAATCATCCTAGCACTACTTGGTGTTGAACTACCGCGCTCCAGACGGAAGTCGTTCACTACCCGACCCAACAGGTGCCCCCTGACTCTGACAGCGGGGCGCACTGAATCAAATTCCTGTTCATCGGCTGACAGGATTTGGGTCTCTCAAAAGGCTACCCCAGAATGGCCCGTAAAGGTCGCGATCCCTATTTGTCCCAGCCGCTGCTACTAAGGAGCACCCAAACGCGGTGACGGTGAACCGAATGTATACTTGCACATTCCCGGGGCCAGGCCTGAGAAGGCGGCGGACGTAGGACCCGGAACACACAGGGAAATGAGGAGGCAAAACAAAATAGTGAGAATATATTCGTGAGTTTGTCAACGCGCTCATACGTGATTATCAGGTGGTCATTTTTTCGATGCGTTTACATCGCCTAAGACTCACCGTGAAATATATACATAACACGTCGAGGACAAGGCATCTATCTTTCTAAGCTTGACTGCTGCAAAAATAGTTCAATTATCCCTCAGTGATTCATTCACGAATTTCGACAGGTTTGAAAACATGCCTCCAATAGACTGAGACTACTTTTAATGTTCCGATAGGCAATCAACTAGCGCTTTCATAGTGAGAGGATTATCCAACAGACCACCAAGTATCCACTGAACTCGAACACAATGTATTTCTTTTTTTATCATACATATTGGAGCGAAAATATTTGATTCCCCATAAAAAATAATGTCCATCCAAAACACGTATCCTTTTGAAACCTGAATTGAGAAATACAGAAGCTTGAGGAATCAAACACCTGGGACGGTGAAGCCAGGGAGGTTCGGCCAGTTGCCGAGCTGAGATGGATCACCTCCAATCCTGACCCACACGGAGTGAGAGGGGGTAGGTCCATCAAGAATGAAGAGCTGGTGCCAAGCAGGGGGAGAAACGCCTGCATTGGGCGGTGCGGTGATCGTACAGGTAGTTCCGGAACAACTAAATGCTGGGAAGATAGTTCTTGACCCCATTGAATTACCGTGGGTGCTCGATACGGCTGGGTGTGGATTATTTGAGATGAACCAACTTTTGCGAATAGATATAGCACACTTACCAGCCAAGAGTGAAACTCTCATTGTCGCGGTTGTTCCTTGGAAAAGTTTCACATTGGTAATTGTGAATTGTCCTCCGTAAGCCCAATCGGTGACAGAGATGTTGAATTGCGGTTGCTTGAAGCCTTGATTGAGGTAGGGTGGGATATAGACCTGGTTGTGGTGATTAGCTGAAACCCCAGGGCAATGGATCATTCACACCTCAACGCGGTACTCCTCTGGATAGAATGTCACGCCGTCGTTTGTTTGGGGGTCCGATCCAGAGACCAGAACACGACCGTCGGGGAGCAGAATAGCTTCCGAGTGATACATCCGGGCAACAATAGTGCTGTTTAGGATGGAGAAGCGCTGGCCAACTGGTTGAGTTGGATCGTAGAGAACAGCGGAAAGATTTGGATTTCTAGCCAGCCCGAATCCTGCAACGCCAAGGAAGGCGCCATTCATGATCATGTATGTCCCGTCTGGGAGAGCAACCATGCAGGGCATCACACGCCTCGATGGCTTTGAGAGGTGTCAAATGAGGTCATAGGGGGCTGTCTGAAGTAACGAACCATGCGTTCTAAAACCCATGTTGGGTTGGCGGCCTCAGGTGCGATGGTGACACAGTTGTCTAACGCATTTCCTCCATTTACGCCGGATCCACCGCAAATCAGGATTTGAAGAGGATCTGTGTATGGGGCATGCTGGGGCAAAGGCATCGCGGCGCCTGCAGAAACTGCGTTAGTCAATATGAGGGAGGCGTTGGGTAGATACTGACCTTCAAGGGGGTATGTGCGCCCACCCAAGACTAATGGGACTATAAGTCAAAGCAAATGAGGAAGATTGTGAATACTGACAATCATCTACTGCGGCTGGAATGTTGGGTAACTGTTTGATTGTGTCAAAGGTCTTTGGATCCAGAATGCGGGCCTCGTTGTAATACCCTGAAATTCGTTGAGAACATGCGGAATAGGTGTTGATGAGACGCACCAATGAAGAGGTGGGTACTTGGGAGTACAATCACAAATGGATAGAGATTATTTGGATCAGTTCGGGCAAGCCAGTCAAGGTCAACAATTGTTGACCCGCCAGTTGGTTTGGGCAAAACCTCTAGATTGGGCTGGGGCGCAGCATTGCTTCCTGTTTCACCCCCAATAACGAGGATAGAACCATTTGACAGCATTGCGGCAGTTGGGTACCATCGGCCAACCTAATTTCAATTAGCACAAACAAAGGTTGGAGCTGCCGAATTTACTTGAAGGCTGAGGATAGTGAAGTCCTCTTCCCAATCAGTAGTGCCATTGACGCCAGCGGACCCACTCGGGGTATATAACCGGACCCCAAATGTTGACTGCTCTGACCATCCACCAACATTGATCTGTCGTCCAGCCTTATCAGGAAGGATGACGCTGCCCGAACAGAAAACATCGGTCTTGATGTGCATTTCGCGCCATGTTTTTGAGAAATTATTGGTCAAACTCAAATCCAGTTCGTATGCCCCAGTGGCATTTGGGACACTTTGGAGAGATATCAGCGAAGCTAGGAAGGGGAGATAATTAATTACCCCGTTCCGCCCTTTTCCAGGAATGTGACTTTGTTGTTGATTCCCAACGTTGCAATCAATGGCACGACCAGGCTACAAGTGGATTTAGAATTGAGCGTATGAAGGATTGGAGGGGTTAATCTTACCCAGGGACTGGTAAATTTGATGGACATGCCATGGTTAGCGGACATCGGCAAACCTATTCCAGAAGTACATACCAAGGAACTGGTTATCCCATCATTAGTACCAGACCTAGCCGGAAAAACGAAGATGGTCATACCTCATATCTGCCGGTGTTCGTGGGAGTATGCCAGAGGTTCACTGTACCATTCCAGAAATAGAGCGACAGTCTGTCCCCGTTACCACATAGGTGTATCGGGTCACCAGGACAAGGTGTCGAACATTCCGATTCCAGCCCAAATACTGCTCCCGCAGCGGCGATATCAGTAGTATCACCGCACCCTAAGATATGTCAGTTTTGAAAATGGGCACTAACTTAGTGACCTACAGCACTCTTGGCCGAACTACGATGCTCATGTCAACGTAAGAACAGATGTGGAGTTCAAAACCCACCTCCATTCCAGCAGCGGAGTATCCAAATGCCGCACACTGATTGAGACACGCAGTTGCTGTATTGTTTGTAGGCCATATGTTATGCAGCAAAAAGACACGGCCACCGTCGGGCTCTCTGAGTATGGGTTCAGCATATTTGATCATACCCCAAACGACGGGCTTACCTCAAACAACCTTGATACTTCCATTGGCCCGGTAGGTTCGTGGTTTGGGCGACGGGGACAGGAAGACTAGTAACATTTCCTGTTGCGGTGTACACAGAGAGGCGGTTGGGGCCGCCACATCCCTCTCTGAGTTTCCAGTAAGCACTTTTTCGATGTGAATGTCGAGTCAACATACGTTGGGCTAGCAGCACAACCCATATTGCAGGTCGATTCGACCGCCGGGACCGCACCATCAACGAGGGTGTTCCCACAATCTAATTAAAGCGATGAGCCGCCAGAACGTTTTTTGAGGGAGTTGAAACTTACAGCATTCATCTAATCGAAGGAGGGGGTCGTCTGATTACCGAAGACAATGCAAAAAACCCTCACTTACCCGCAAATTCTAAACCGGCGAGCGTGAAGTTCTGGCCTGCACAGGCAGCAACACAAGTTTGTACGGTCATAGTGGGCCCTGCGGGTATCACTTGCGTTGTCAGAATTCGGCCAAAGGCGTTGTCCCTGGAGGGACATAAGTAAAATTTGGTATGGAGCATAGTGAATTTGGGAACTAACACGTAGCAAGCTGCATACTTCCACGGCGTCGGAAGGCCAGAAGTAACCGGGGCGACAGAGCCAGTTGTACCCCCTCCTGCGTTTCCGCCTTGTGGGACCCCAACGGGAAGAGGGGCTCCAGTGAGGTTATATAAGCTCAGTCTGTTTGGACCCCCACAAAATTCGGAGCTATTTCCCGCACAGACCATGTTGCAATCAGTGACAGCACTGAGTACACCAGTGCTGGCGATTGAAGAGCCGCAGACTGTCGATTTAAAACTGAGTATATGTATCAACTTTTGACGGAATCAAACCCACAGCACTGGCTAAAATGAACATAAAATTAACAGTAATTCACATAGGGAAGAGAGGGCATACTCGGCGAATTCGGTCCCGGAGTATTGAAACCCTGCATTGAAGCATGCGGTTGTACAGGACTCGATGGTGACAGTGCCGGGCGGGGTGACGCCATTCGGTAGAGTTCTTGGGGCACCATTGACAGCATCACTAAACGGAAGCCGCGAATGAGACCCCAACGATACCCAGGGAGCAAAATATTCTCCTCACGTGTAACATCCAAGCGCAGTCCAGTTTCCTACTTTCGAGACGAGCGTTGGGGGCGCGGGAGGCGGTTTGCCACTGGTAAAAAGGTTCAAGCGACCCCCCGCTCCGCAAGGCTCCAGGGTGTTTCCAGTGCATGGGGTATTGCAATCAGTCGCAGGAGCGGCCGCCCCTCCATTTAGGATAAAATTATCACAATCTAGAATGGGGGTTGGATGCGATAATGAGAGGGTCCAAATCACTTACAGCATTCTTGCTAGATACCCGGCATATTAGGTGTGAGTGACAACGGAGGATCAAAATTGAAACGTACACCAAACTCCACCCCGGAAAAAATGAAAGATTTGGAATCACAGAACCGGATGCAATTTTCGATGGTCATATTCCCCCCATCGGTGAAGGTCGCGGCATTCAAAGTTCTGGCTCCCACATTATCCCTGAAAAAGTCTTTTGAATTATGCTCTACAATGAGCAAGGCATGACACACGTGAAGCATCCTTTGGAAGTCCAAGGGCTTGGAAGGGTCTTTGGAATTGCAAGTGACTGCCGGCGGTGACGAAAAGATGTAGAGGCGTGGATGTGTTCCGACGCCTGTGTTAGCTGAGGGAGCAGTGTCGGCTAGTTGAACACTGGGTGAAAAAGCATAACGCACAGAAGTATAGCTTAGAGCCAAAGCCAGAAAGAGAGCCCAATGGGCAGCCATTCTGAGGAAAGTTGGCGAAAGGTGAAGCTTTGAAACTGGGTTTTATAGACACGGGAATGATCGCGCCCTGGAATCTGGACCGACTATATTTTCCGGCTTCTCTACCTGGCTCAGTCTCGCACCATTTTGCGAGAAGGTCATGGCCATGCCGAGGAAATCTGCGAGGGGCTTCTCGCCTATTACGTCCACTGAGGTCACAGAATTGGCAATTGCGAGCATGAGGTTCGTGTGTTACCCCTCCTGTCCGAACATCAATTCACAAATGGAGGAGAAATGATATGTCCTGGATAGCCGGAAGAATCGTAATATTGCTGTGCCTGTTGTTCGTGGATGGGAGCTGTCAGTCCGTGCGGCGAAATGAGCGTATGAAAATTCTTCACCTGTCTACCCATGAATAGGACTGCCCTGGCTGTCTACAGATGAATGTTTGACACCACTGTACCGAAGACAATCAGCTTGATGCGCACGCTTCTCCGGCAGCACTTGCATCGCGTGAGGGAACCCATTTTTGGCGCGGTGACCTACGCACCATCAATGTGGCGCGGGGAGGCTTCATGGGATGGAAATCACAAGGCCCCTCCCCCTGGAGGTCACGGAAGGCATAGAGCATAAATCCACCGCCGACAGCTAAGGGAACGAATGATGACGACAATGAAGGATGGTGGCCAAGGTAACGGACGACGGTCGTTCGGATCACCGTTACGCCAATCGCCGCATTGTGAGAGCGATGTAGGTCGGCGACATATGACATGGCAAGTCCATGTGGACGTGTATCTATTTCTGCCTCAGATTTTTTGAGACACTGGGGTTCCCGTCAAATTTCTTCGCACTGGGCTCTATTGACAAATGTGCCGCAGATATTAATAATTCATTGATTGTAGGTGAATCAGAGGGCCGATGATGGGTATCTCATAATTAGAACACGAAAAGAGCCCGAGAGAAAGACTGAAAAAATGTGAACAGGGCGTCACATGGAAATTTAGACGCTCACCGAATGTTGTTCACACCCAAATGGATTATCGCTTCGCCTACGGGGGCGAAGAAACCACACCAAAGCAATATAGAGGGTGCGAGCTTCGCGCTTTTGATAAAGTTTGAGAACAAGGTGCCGAAGACCGGGAGTATCTGACATACATACCACGAGTGTCGCGCGCCGTCAAGGTTTGTGTTGGCACTTTCGATAATTTAATGAAAAATTGAGCCGCGCTGTAACCCGGCCGTCGTCGATGGTGAGAATCAATATGATAACGAGATGGTCATCATTTGTACTTGATCACAATAGCGTGGGTAGTGAACTCGGCAACCACTGCGGATGTCGAAGCCCAGAAGAGGGGGTCAGAATGGAGAAGGCTGAGCTTGAGGAACGCGGTCGGGCAACCATTAGGATAGTTTCCCAGCCAGCATCCAGAAATGATATGATAGGGATTTTGTATTACCCATGGTGAGCATGCCGCATGTGCAAGGGAATGGGTCGGCGCTTTCGCTGATGTAAGCGCCACAAGACCGTAGAACTTTAAATATATGGCAATTGCCTAGCTACGCCAGAAGTTGGGAATAATCTGGAAACTAGAACGAGGAAATTTCAGCGTAAAACACGTCCATTTTTCGAGATACTGGAGGATTTAGAGGCATGTTGAGGGAGTAGTGGTGAAAACAAAACAAACAAAACTGTGGCGCTCACCAAGTCGGGGTTGAAAATCGCAACGCAGCTCTCACAAATTTCTCCTCCGCAAATCTACTTGTACGGTGAGCCAACTTTAAAGTCTTGATGGAAAACTTTAATAACTGGTGACTGATCACCTCAAATTTTGAATCAAATTATGGCTTGTGCTCATCGTATCTTGTTTGCGAACGACATGCAGTCCCTGCTGGCACCAACCAACTCCTCATGTCTGCGGTACAGCAGGGCAATCAACAAGGCTCGTCTTCTGCGTGGACAGAACCTCCATGGTCTGGCTGGATTGAGACAACCGGGGATGCTCTTCTCATCCTCGAGGCTGCTCGCAGGGGACTCATTCCCAGAGTGACGCGAAGATTGGTTGATTCTGAGCGCAAGATGATCACATCAGGTTCCGTCTTTGTCTTTGACGAGGACGAAAGTGGCATAAAGCGATGGACCGACGGCTTTTTTTGGAGTCCAAGTCGCATATTGGGCAACTTCTTACTCTATCGCGAGACCGATAAACGTGGTGCAGGCCATCGAGGAGCACGATCTGACCCCCAGCCATCTGACATTAATGAACAGTCACAATACAACATCGAGGGGGTCAAGCTTGAGGGACAAACATTGAGTCGTCCAAAGTCCGATGGCAGTCACCAATTGGGCGTGGACAAGCACCGCGAAAGAACCCTCATGGGCAGCTTGACCAATAGTTACAAGTTTAAACCCGATGGTCTGATGAAGAAGGTATGTCCACCTGTCTTTGCACCAAGCGTCCAGGTTGAACCTCCGATAGACGTTTTCGTTGACAATCGGCGGTGTATCACAACATCTGATCTCCTATTATAAAATTGAAGACGTCGAGAACGGACGACTTCGTTCACCTTCTTCGCTTCCAGAACTCGCATCACTAGACATCAGCCCCGAATACCTCGATAAAACACATTTCCGAAATCCACCAAAGGTTGAAATTGGGGTCGATGGCTTACCCCGGTATCGTGGTGAAGCGGACGATATTGATACGTCTCCAACTCTCCTGTCAGCACCCTTGTCATCGGGCATGCCTTTGCTAAATGACATTCGAGTCGCGGAAGGACCATCCAACCCCAAGAAAGGGAACCGATATCAACCATATGGACCAACGATCACTCCCAAGCGACCCCGGCGGCCGGGGAAACCCAATCAAGGTGAACCGTCAACGAGTGGTCAACCAGCACCCCAACCCCCCAGCCCAAGTACCCAACCGTCTCAGCCCTATGGCGACCCCAACCCGCCTATGCCCGCACCTGGATCATACTTACATTATGGGGTGCCAGGATACTACCAAATGTCAGGCTACCCGATGCCGCCTCCACCCCCAGCGCATCCTCATGCATACCCGATTGCACATTACCCGGGCAATGGCTCATCTCAGCAAACCACTACAACCGGATCTGCACCACCCGTCCAATATCCATACTCAGGCTACGCACCGCCCTCAACTGGCTCAGGGCCTGACCCATCACCACCTGGGCAGTATTATCCGTACTATCCTCCACCTCACGCCCCCTATCCGGGCTACCCCGCTTCTACATGGCCTACTCATGCAGGTTACCCCCCGCCATTAACCGCACAACCACCCCAACCACCCGCTGGTCTAGCGGAGGGTGAGGGTAAATCGGCTTCGAGTAGTGTCGAACTTGAGGAGGATACCACATAAAGCACATGGCCACGACTTTTTTTCTCATTCTGTTTGCCCAATAATCCATGTACTTTGCTAGACTTCTCCTCTCGCTTCGCTGTATAGTATAAACGGCTGCGTTCTGTTCATATCCCATATCCTGTACGTTGACATGTATCCATCCCATGCCTCCCTGCTATTTCCCTTCATCCCCCCAATCTCAGGTGCTTGCGTGTCCCCTCAGCATAAACCAAACTATGCGCGGCATACTGATAATGGTGTGCTAAATTCTAATGA
>QGOG01006553.1:0-21133 GCA_003313185.1 Collybia sp. MG36 | reverse complement strand
CAATTTGGATAGTTTCCTCCCTTTGTTTTGGTGCTTTTCGACACCACTACTAATTAATTGCCTCAACAAGCAGTGTTGAGGCCCAACTACACAATACAACCGTCTAAGTCAACCGGAAGCACACTTGGTCCACAAATCCTAGGTCGATTGTTCGATATCTGCTGTATCCTCTCGATTTTTGACAGATTTTTGATGGAGGCCTCATAATCCCACTTTATCCAATTTAATCCGCGCTGTTTATACAAAACAGCCCACGGGACGGAATATTTTATTATCAAGGGTCTGACCCTGTCGGGGGCTCAAAATTTATTATAATCTATTGAAAATATGCTGCGGGAAGTCAGCCAGTGGAACAAATACGATTGCGGTGCTAGTTATTTTGAATCCTCGATCTTGGATTCCTACAACGCAGCAACCCCGGCAATGGAATGGTCCCAACTTGGATGGAGTGGAAGCATTATGCAGTCAGCCAAGTTCAGGGTTGACTGATTTCCCTTCAATGTTGACCGCGTTTCAGTGGACGTTTGGTGGGTCAGGGAAACGACGATGCCGATTGTGATTTGTTACGGGCCCAAAAAAATACCGCAGGTCGTGCGCGGCGCGAGGCACATCCGGGTCTTGTGCCATGGCAAGTAAATCGTTCTTGTTCGATAATCAACACGGCGAACAGCGAAAGTTTCCACATTTGAATCTTGTGTCATTCTAGAGAGCCTGTCAAACGCTGAGCCCAACATGTGTTATCCTGCTCCTCTGATATGTCCCCCGGTAACTCGGATTCAACAAAGTCCTCCAGGAACTGAAGCGGTGACATATTACATGTTGAAATCGTGCTGACCCTGGTGGTCTCATGGAGGTTGAGCATAAATCGGGACATCATCGTAACGCAAATACTAGGAGGTTGTCAGACAGGTGCACGTATGAATGACATCCAGCACGAACCTACTCGAGAATGTCGACAGCCCACCCCGGAGGAACGGCTGAGGATTCCGTCAGTAGATAGTCCAGAACCTCTAGCTGTGTAGGAAGCATACTCCACAAAACTGTGAGACAAACGGGGAGTAGATAATTTGGATGAATCTATGGCTGCTGGGATACGCACATAAAACGTAAGAATGTTCGCGAGGTTGGCCAGAGCCATCACGCTGTCCTACTCAGAGGTGTGATATCCAACTGGACCCAGGGAGACTTACGCAAAATAAATAGCACCTATTAATACGTCAGCCTTATGCTGATCTTGGAAGCAGAATTAGAACCAACCATCTCGCAGCAGAAGCGCGACGATAGGTATCCGCGTGCGGTTTGTTACATGCTTTCCTGCTCGCCAAGTTTTGACGAGTGTAAGAACAAAAATGATCAGATCATATACAAACAGTGATTCCCAAGCGGTCGCCAACCCTGAATAGTGATGATGAATTCGAGATTACAGACGGTATCAATTCTCAACTCACGGATTGAGCTGCAATAACCATTCAACGTTGAACACTAGCGGAAGCAGAGAATGGGAAGCGCACGCGTTGTGTGAAAGGCTAACGTGGCAACCAGCCACCTGTTGGGCTGGTCGGCGCTTTTGGCCAGAAAATAATGCCCACTACCATGAGGTGTTAAAACTAACCAAAGGGAAATGGAATGTCTCTTACGCAAGATATACCAACAGGAACTATCCCTATCACGAACAGGCTTCCAAGAACGCGGGAAGAGCATCCATATATAGCGTATATCCGCATGGTCATTAGGACTAAGTGATACATGTCGATTGGCAAAATGAGCTAGGAATTATCCATGTAGCTCACCAGCGACTAGTAATTGATTTATCGCAAGCAAAGCCTGCCGCGACAGGTGATAGCGCTCACAGCTGTGTAGAAACCATTTGAGGAAGAAACTTGAGCTTTAAAGCAATTCAGACCTCTGAAAAGGCATCGAAGCAGTTAGTTGTGATTATCTGTGGAGCCCAACAAGAACAGGACACACCTTTTGATCAAACGTTACAAACGAAAATAATGCCACAAGGATATTCGTTGAGAAGAGGAAGTAGCGGTTGACGAAAAACCAGTACGTGCTTGGTCCCTTGGGCTGTTTCCACAGATACTGAACCTCTCTGCCTGATTCAAATGTCGGTAGTACCAGAAAATAGTTGAACAGATAGTAAACGCACGTATGGTAATGAAGTGGTCATAATATAGGAATGCTGTTCACGCCTATTAGTGCGAATTGCAAATTTGATGGTGGTGAGTATAACTCACTCAGGGCGAAAACACGAAGGTAATTGTCGGAACGACTAGAGCTCGAGTATCAGTCGGGTGTTCATTTATATGAGAATACACATACATATCTTCCGCGTCAGATATGAGAATATCCATTGTGGGACGTCCGATGCGCAACCCCCGACTTGAGGGTTTCGACAACAGTGGAGGAATAAGATCAGACCTTTTATAAACCCTGCGGAGGAACATTCCGAGCCTGGCAGCACAATAACTTCTAAGTGTGTTGATGATCGTGAACCCCCACTGGACCCTCGTTGTCTGACTGCCAATCCAACATGATTCCTCTGATTCCTGAATCATATCCAAACTTGAGCGCATCTCGACACAGCATGGGCTAATAATATTTACGAGTCTCCCGAGACCATTAAAGCTCTTGAATTGATGATCGGGGACGACCCATCCCCGACCACTGAGGCCAATGGACATTGGCCTCGTAGAACATTTCCAGCCACTGGCAGTTGGTGGAAAACCACGCGCTCGACAATCGAGAAACGCGTACGGCTCGAGGAATCGTTTGAATGTCACAGTTGGGGTTGAACGTTGAACGTTGAACGTTTGAACGCTGAGCAGTGTGAGCGGACCCCGAACCGTGGTGAAAATTATTGATGCCTCATAATGGTGTGCATGTTCCAATATTTCATCCAATCTCTGAGCCTCAACAATTGCGGGTTGGGAGTGCCCCGGGGATACAAATTTTCATCATTCAAACACTCGGAATCTATGTACACCAATTGATCAAGTACATATGTGTACAACAGCTTATCGTGATCACCAAGCTGTGTCTGGATGATCCCGATGGCTGTAGTATGATATATGGCACCTCGCAATAGTAGCACCCTCACGGAGGAACTAGATACTACTGTGAGTGTTGAACCTGTGCTTCAAGTTGGTCGTCGCTATAATGGTCGCGGGTTGTTGCTCAAACTACCCTATGTAGTACCCGGGATGTCCGTCTGATGTTGGAATTGTAGCAACCACTAGACGCCTAATATGACTAGAATAGACAAGATACCCACAGCAGCTGACCAATGTCCGAGGAAATCATGATCGATGATACTTGAAAATAGCCGAGCGCGCCAGGAATTCCGATGGAATACGCCTGGTCGAGTTGCCCGCTTCTAATCCAGCTCTGGTGGTCAGCCGCGGCCTCAGTCGAGTTGCTCATTCCGCTCGGTGGCGAATATAAATATCTCCCATATATCTCACTAGCATCCTCGCTTAATACCCTACTCCTCATCCACTGGCAGTGTCGCAATCTGAATCAGTCATCTACAGCTCAATGATAAGAACAGACATTTCCACACCATCTCGTGTCATTCCGTAGCCCCCGCTCCTCCCTCAGCAGCTCGAAACTCAGATTCGACTAAATCATTCGACCACTCACGCCGCGAATGATCCAATGTACTGATGTGTGTCGAAAAGATACCAATGCTGGCAGTCTCATGAAGATTGAGCATGAATCGAGACATCATCGTCACCGAGATGCTGAAAACCCCATTCAACTTGGTGTTCATGTGACTCACAAATAAAATCTGGTACGAACCAGCTCGAGAATGTTGAGAGCCCACCCCGCAGGAACGGCTAGTGACCATTAGGAACAATTGGATGAATGACTCAGATAAAATGATTGTACTCCGCAGAACTGTGAAACGACCGAGCGGTGAACAGCTGGGGATTCCAAGGCAGGGGTGCGTACATAGAATGTGAGAATGTTCGCGAGCGTGGCCAGAGCCATCACGCTATTCTCATTGGGAATTTGTAACTTGACCAAATCTGGGGAATGCACTCACGCGTAATAGATGGCACCTGCAATACATCAGCCTTATTCAATCGCCTAGGTAGATCTCAGCATACCGTCCCGAAGCAGAAGCGCGATGAAAGGTGGCCGTGAACGGATTCTGATATTCTGTCTCGCTTGCCACGTTTTTAGAAGTGTGAGGGTAAAAACCGTCGAGTCATAGACAAAAAGTGACTCCCAGACAATCGCCAGCCTCCCTGAGCGGCATGAGTTGATCCAAGATCGTGTTGAGACCATTGTAACTCACGTGCTGAGCTACAACAATTATCCATAAATTCATGTCAATCATGAGCGGCGGCAGGGAAAAGGAAGCGTACGCGTCATATGAAAGCCCAATGTTACAAGCGGATGTCGGCAAGGCCATTATCTTTTCGCCGGCTAATAATGCCCACTGGTGAAGATGTCAGAGAAATCCGACTGGAAGCGGAATGTTCATACACAAACCACGCCAGCAGCGGCGGCCCCCATCATGATCATGCTTCCAAGAATCCGGGATGAGCATTCGTATAGAGCATACACCCGCAAGGTCATCAGAACCGATTTCGTCAGAAATGGCCGGGGATCTAGGCAACACAACTCACTAGATACCAAGAATTGATTTACCGCAGTGAGAAGTTGTCGCGACAGTCCGTAACCCTCACAACTTCGAGGAAATGGTTTGAGAAACTAGTCCAACGTTGGAAGGGGCCCCAAACCTCTGGGCAAGCAATCTAGTTTCAATCATAGGCTGGGAGGGGCGGGAGTGATACGGACTTTTATAAAGCTGAAACTAGCGAATTCAAACACTCCTTCGACAATATTTGCTGAGAACAGGAAATAACGGTTGAGGAAAAACAAGTATGTGCTCTGTTTCTTAGGCCGCATCCACACATATTTGACCTCCCTATCTGATACAGATGTTAGCATCAACGATCGATTCAATGGGCGGCTAGCATTACACACCGATGGTGATAAGGTGGTCATAGTACATTAGTGCTGGTCAACGTCAATTGGTGACAACCTGCGGACTTGGTCATGATGATGACAACTCACCAAGGGCAAAAATGCGAAGGTAACCATGAAGACGGCTTCATATAGAATGGGTATGAATTCGATGCACAGAAGGTTATACACACAGATCTCTCGCGTCGGATAAGCTAGCATCCATTGGCTAGCAACCTCTAACCTTGGGTGGGTGGACTTTGGTGGTGCGAGAGCGATGAACCATGTTGTTTATAAATTGTTGGTAGGGATCATCGGAGTAGTTTGAAACAAATGCTGGACCAAGAATCAATGATCTGCAAGCGTTTGAATTTCTGAGCTACCTCCCGACACCAACTCACCCAGACCTATCACCCCGTCGGCCACTACTTCGAGTTGGGCCTCCCATACAATAACATAGCACCCCTTCACCAGCCTCGGGAATCCAAGACAGAAAAAAACCTCTATTTCATAGTAGAGTAAGATCGTAATCAGTATGGTATTGGGTAGCGCACCTTGATGTGTGATATGTGATGGAAAGATGCCCGACTTGTCAGCCGACGTATTGCCCGCGCCCCGCCTGAGGATCAATGAAGGCCGGATAGTCTTATATTAGTGATGCAACATCGTGTCTACCGCCAGCTGCTTGATGGATCATTCCTATATATGCGATTCTGGGTGGGCTTCGGTCCAATTTGAAATATGTGCGGGATACCATGAGGATAATAATTCGGCGTGTCAGATCCTACATATTCCGTATTTGTAGCCCTCCCGCATACTACGCATTGGCGGGTCGTCCAGGAAGTTGGATTTTGAATACTGGATTTTGAATATTGAGTGGTCAGATGGCAAGGCTCAAATTTGGCTGGTAATGGCAAGTTGCCAAACAGCGTAATAGTAATACCGGTCCGGGGCTGCCGCTCTGCTACTGGATGTCTCGGACGGCGACTATGGGAAATGTATGTACACTAGGTGTACATACATTTCGGAGAGATACTCGTAGTCCCTCTTATTACAATCTCCTTCGCTCCAAGGAGGGTGATATTCTAGTACACGGGGCTATACTCCTGCTCCCATCCCTCTGCTGCTCAGGACTTAGATGGCGCCTCGACACTGGATAGTCCAACCCAAATCGAAAAAGCGATTTGGAAAAGACCTTCCATTGGACGGTATTACTTGGGAACCACGGAAAATATTACGAGACAAAACGAGCGCGTCAATGCTGCACTACTTAGATTCTACCGCACCAGAGGCAGACATACACCGGCTACACCGGACACACCTTCGCGACGGGCAGAGCACAATAAACACGTATTACCTCTACTCTAAGGCTTGGCCTTCGCAGGGTGTGGGTCGCGGTTCGGAGGAGGGCGGTGGTAATGGGAACGAACATGTCCACACTATCTCGCGTCGTTTCGGGGGCGCTGCTCCATCAACGTCAGCGTCCTCCTCGGCAATTCGGATTCTACCAGATCATTCAAAAACTCGAGCCGCGAATGATCCGGTGTGTTGATGTGTGTCGAGAAGATACCAATGTTGGCAGCCTCGTGAAGATTGAGCATGAATCGAGACATCACCGTCACCGCGATGCTGAAGACCCCATTCAGCCCAGTGTTCATGTGGCTCGTGAACGAAATCTAGCACGAACCTACTCGAGAACGATGAGAGTCCACCCCGGAGGAACGGCTAGTGACCACTAGGAACAATTGAATGAATGACCCAGAAGGAATGATCGTACTCCACAGAACTGTGAAACGACCGAGCGGTGAGTAGCCGAGGATTCCAAGGGGGGGATGCATACATAGAATGTGAGAATGTTCGCGAGGTTGGCCAGAGCCATCACACTACTCCATATACATTCGGAAATTGATTAGACCTGAGCAGGGCACTCACGCATAATAGATGGCACCTGTGAACATATCAGCCGCGTCCAACGCTCTAGGTAGGTTGTAGCATACCGTCCCGAAGCAGGAGCGCGATGAGAGGCAGTCGTGAACGGATTCTGATATTCCGCCCTGCTCGCCACGTCTTGAAAAGTGTGAGAACAAATATCATTGAGTCGTATGTAAAAAGTGCCTCCCAAACAATTGCCAACCCTAAACAATAAGAATTGGTCCTGAGTCGCGTTGAGACTATGAGAACTCACGCGTTGAGCTACAGCAATCATTTGCGAATTAACAACCGATGGAGGTAGGGAAAAGAAGCATACGTGTCGTGTGAAAGCCCGATGTTACAAGCGGACGTCTCCGGGGCCACTGTGGTCTTTTGGCCAGCGAACAATGCCCACTGTTATGAGGAAGTTGCTTGAGCTATCCGACTGGAAGCGGAATATTCATACACAAGCCACGCCGATGGTGGCGACCCCTAATGTGATCATGCCTCCAAGGACCCGGGACGAGCACCCATAGAGAGCATACACCCGCAAGGTCATCAGAACTAGGTTGTGATTTCAGAAATTGGCGCGAGGGATACGCAACGCGACTCACTAGATACTAAGAGTTGATTTATCGCAATGAGAACTTGCCGCGACAACCTGTACCTCTCACAACTTCGAGAAAGCCATTTGAGAAACTAATTCAGCATGGAGGGGGACCCCTAACCTCTAGACAAACAGTTCAATTGTAGGTTGAGAGGGGCGGGAGGGGCACGGACTTTTGAAAAGCTGAAAGTTGCGAATTCGAATAATGCTTCGACAACATTCACCGAGAACAAAAAATAACGGTTGAGGAGAAACAAGTATGTGCTCGGTTTCTTAGGCTGCATCCACACATATTTGACCTCTCTATCTGATTCAGACGTTAGTGCCATTAAGCAGTCCAATGAGCAGTTGGTGTGACGCACTGGTGGTGATGAGGTGGTCATAGTACAATAGTGCTGGTCAGCATCAATTAGTGATGAGTTGTGGGTTTGATAGTGATGACAGCAACTCACCGAGGGCCAAAATATGAAGGTAGCCATCGAGACGGCTGCGCATAATATGAGCCTGAGTTTGGTGTCCAGGAAGTCGTACGTACAGATCCCTCGCGTTGGATAAGCTAGCGTCCATTGTGAGACTGACCTAGGTGGGCGGACTTGGGCGCGAAAGCGATGAACCATGTTGCTTTTTAAACTGTTGGGGGGGATCAGAATAGCTCGAAACGGGACCCTTGACCGCACATTGATGATCTGTGAATGTTTGAATCTTCAAGTTGTCGTCTGGCTGACCCATTACGCTTGCTGTTCACTACTTGGGCCTCTCATACAATAGCGATGCCATGCCCCCCTCACCATGTTTGCTTTTGAGAACCTAAGACTGATAAAGGGTCTAGTTTTGTGAAGCGGCGAAAGATGACGGCTAGGCAGTGTGAGAATTCTAATCCTCGATCTGATTTCTGATGATCAGATCACTGGAGGCCTGAATTTTCAGCGCTGAAGCACTGCTCGCGCTTGAGGATCAGTAAAGGTGCTTGGTGAAAAATCATGTTGATCGCCGACAACGTACGACCCGCCCTCGAACAGCGCACATTCTCATGGTTGGGTTTCTGAAATACCTCAATATACCATCCATTTCCCTCGCAGACCCATGTTGAGGCTACCGGCGATTGCTTGATGGATCATTCCTAAATATACAAGTGACCCCGGGTGGCTCGAGTCAGTGCCAAGCTTCATCTTCAATCCAAACATGTGCGAGCAACCATGGAGACAATTCGGCGAGTTAGATCATACATCTGTATTCATAACGACCCAGCCTACCGAGCATTGGCGGGCCTTTGCGGATTTCAGAGTGGTCAGATGATGTCAATGGCAAAGCCCAACTTGAATTTCAAAGGTTGCCTACAATCGAGTGGAGGCAGTGCAATACCGGGCCGTGTGCCGGCGGTGACCGTGATCCCCTTCATTATGAAGCGTGCCTGCTCCAATTTCCCTGCCGCGCTCAGGCTGGATCGGATAAGAACCAGTTCAAAAAGGCAATTTGGAGAAGATAGATTATTGAGTTGTGTTATTTGGAACCATGGAGATCTTGAGAAGGGAGACAGGGCGAGCGCGGTCGATGTTACACAGCTAGGATTGCGCAACACCAGAGGAGACATCACCGATTCTAGCGGATACATGTTTATAACTCGGAGAACACAATGTTTGATCTCTACCATAGGGCTTAGCTAACAGGAGAATAAATGATGGTTCAAAAAGAAATAATGATAATAGGAATGGACATTTCCACACTATCTCGTGTCATTCCGGGAGCCCCGCCCCTCCAACGTCCTCCTCGGCAGCTCGGCTTCAACCAGATCGTTCAAAAATTCAAGCCGCGAATGGTCCGACGTATTGACGTGTGTCGAAAAGATACCGATATTGGCAGCCTCATGGAGATTGAGCATCAATCGGGACATCATCGTCACTGAGATGCTGGAGATCCCATTCAGCCCAGTGTTCATGTGATTCGTGAATGATATCTGGTACTAACCTACCCGAGAGCGTTGAGAGTCCACCCCGGAGGAACGGCTGGTGACAGTCAGAAATAATTGGATAAATGTTCGGATAGAATGATCATACTCCACAGAACTGTGAAATGATCGAGCGGTGAATAGCGAGGAATCCAAGGTGGGGAATGCATACATAGAATGTGAGAATGTTCGCGAGGTTGGCCAGAGCCATCACACTATTCCGGTCGGGAATTTGTAACTTGATCAGATCTGCCAATGGGTAGTGCACTCACGCGTAGTAGATGGCACCTGTGACATATCAGCCCTGTTCAATGCTCTAGGTAGATCGTAGCATACCGTCCCGGAGCAGGAGTGTGACGAGAGGCAGCCGTGAACGGATTCTGATGTTCCGCCCTGCTCGCCACGTCTTCAGAAGTGTGAGGACAAATACTATGGAGTCGTATGCGAAGATTGACTCCCAGGGGATCACCAACCCTGGACGATAGGAGTTGATACGAGGCTGCGTTGGGACCACTGTGACTCACGCGTTGAGCTGCAGCAATTGTTCGCAGATTAGCTGCCAGTGGAGGTAGGGATAAAGAATCATACGTCTCATATGGAGTCCCAATGTGACAGGCGGACGTCTGAGGGGCTACTGTAGCCTTTTGGCCGTCGAACATTACCCACTGTCGTGATGGTGTTAAAGATTTCCGACTGGGAACAAGATATCCATACACAAGCCATGCCAATGGTGGCGACCCCTA
Organism: Collybia sp. MG36; assembly: GCA_003313185.1. Lineage (NCBI taxonomy): Eukaryota > Fungi > Basidiomycota > Agaricomycetes > Agaricales > Clitocybaceae > Collybia > Collybia sp. MG36. The sequence continues at coordinate 10,947 of QGOG01006553.1, read as the reverse complement.
ACGTGGTCATGCCTGCAAGGACCCGCGATGAGCATCCATAGAGAGCGTACACCCGCAAGGTCATCAGGACTGAATATTCAGTCAGGGATGGACGTGAGGGTCAGGCAATACAACCCACCAGATACGAAGAATTGATTGATCGCAATGAGAATCTGCCGTGACATCCTGTAGCTCTCGCAACTTCAAGGACGCTGTTTGAGAGATCAATTCAGCATTGGGAGGAACCTCGAACCTCTGGATGAATTATTCAATTATCTGTTAGGAGGGGCAGGGGTGGCACGAACTTTTGCGGAATTGAACGTCCTAAATCCGAACAACGCTTCGACAATATTCACCGAGAACAAGAAATACCGGTTGGCTAAGAACAAGTAGGTGCTTGGTTTCTTGGGTCGCATCCACACATATTTGACCTCTCTATCTGATCCAGACATTAGTGTCGACAAATGACCCAACAGGTAGTTGGCATTACACACCGATGGTGATGAGGTGGTCATAGTACAAGAACGCTAGCCAACGTCAATTGGTGACGAGCTGCGGGCTTGGTCACGACGATAGCGACTTACTGAGGGCCAAAATCTCAAAGTAGCTATCAAGCTGGCTGCGCATAATATGAGCATGAATTCAGTGTCCAGGAGGTCATACATACCGATCCCTTGCGTCAGATAAGTGAGCGTCCATTGTGAGGTTGACTTAGATGGGTAGGCTTTGGTGCGAGATCAATCAACCATGTTGATTATAAACTGCCACTGGTGAAAAATGAGAAACTTGAAACGAATTCAATACTTCACCCGCATTGATGACCTTGGGGCCTCAGAACATTCAAGTTGTCACCGGTACCTGGTATTAAGCCGCTTCCAGACGAACTTCAAACCACTTGCCTTAAAAGTGATCTAGCCTTATAATAATAGACGGTTTATGTGGCTCAACCCTCGCCGGTGCACTGGATGCTGACGTAGCAATACATCACCACACCACGACCACGATAATATAGCTCCAATACATCGTTAGCCTTAATTGAGAATCAGTCCGGTATGTCACTGACCTGCCAGCTGGTAGCGGGCATCAGCAGCCCCCTAACAGGATGCTTTATCGGGTGTGCCACTTCCCGCCATCCCGGGGCCGTGCGGGGCGCGCGACCCATTTGCTCAGGGCGCTCGGTTTTTCAGCACTTTAAAACTGGATTTGCGGCGCGCTTCGCGACCTGCGATGTTAAATATATCCAGGACATTCGGAAAAAACACAACCAGGATGTTTTCTGAATAAAACCTATGAGTTTGAAGAATTAAATATATAACATTCCTCGTGTCCATCCACGTTACACGTCCTTCACCGAGAACAGCGCCGTGGTACCAACCCACCAGTGCCCGGCGCGCCCAGTTGCGCCGAGCAGCATACGTCAGCACCGCATCAATACCTGTCCAGCAGCCTCAACGCTCACGCAATCGACAGATGCTGAACAGATTGAATGATGGTGTTGCCGGCACCCTGAATATTCCTCGCGCGGCCTGCCAGCCAAATGGAGGTCTGTGGTGATGATTCCACCCATCCCCATCAAATGGGCGGCGATGATTCTGCCTTGACCGCCCATCCTCCTGAAAACGGCAATTCCGTTTGTGCTCATCAAATTGGTGGCAGTAATCCTGCCCCATTGCCAAACGGGTGGTGATTCCCTGCACTCATCTTGAATGGACACCAGCCCTGCCGTCTGCTGAGTTCATCGGGTGCTGGGGGCTTGCACGGCAGCGGGGTTCAGGGTTTTGGGATAGGCCTTGCTGTCATTAGATCCATGTCTGGGTGTGGAACCTGCTGACAGTGGCTTCCGGGGTGTCTGGGAGTATGGCCGCCCTTCCAAGCGGCGCGTGAGCATCAAGATAAGAGGAATTTTGCCGAGGTTGCGCCAACATATAGCGATACGCTCACAACTCGGGGGAACGGGCTCACTGGGAATGAAATAATGGCTACAAAAATAAATTTAATACCAAGATACGGTCAGATCGATACTTAGACATGTTATGACACGATCGCCTGACCCGCACCTTGTCTCAATAACTTCACTCTTCTTTCAAATCTATCCTGGAAACCCTCAACGTTTCAACATCAAGGCCCAACATTATCACCGCCATGGCCATTCCGAGTACTTCGTCGACACCCCATCATGCATCAGCCCCTGAGTGATCGTGATATTGGTCCTTCACCATCCGCTCTGCGCGCACCGTTCTCCAGCCCCCGTTCGGACGGCTGATCAGCTGATCCACTAAGCGTCGGTGGGCCTTCTTGTTGGAAGAAAGATTGGATTGCAAAACGAGCGGTTAGAAGGCCCAGGTATACAAATGCAAACAGCACAATGCTTGGGCTACTGGAGATGGCGGATCCGGTCGAACAGCGCGCGAAGCTAATCGTACATGATATCGTTGTGAGGAGCCACTGTCTACATGTCTATACCCCGCATGATAGGGCAAGGGTCAACTAATCGACCGGAGTGATGATCACTCCGGTCGATCCATCCCCGCCGGGAATCTAACAACAATGGGGCGAACAAATGGAAGTAATGTCACTGCATGGAGACTCTATTCCTCTAACATTCTCCTTGAGAGTTCGGATTCAGCCGGCTACTCCAAGAACTCAAGCCGTGACACGCAATTCGTTCAATCGGCCTGTGGGAATCCCGACATCAGTGGCGCTCTCGTGGAGATTGAGGATGAGTCGGGACATCATTGTAACCGAGATGCTAGGCAGTTGAGCTCAGTTTCATGCGGACAATGTCTGATGCAAAGTTACTTGAGAAAGTCAAGAGCCCACCCCGGAGGAATGGCTGATAACCACTATCGGTAAACTTGAAAAGTTGGACGAAAGAAAGACGGTCATACCCGACAACATAGAAAAGAAACAGGGCGGATTGCTGAACGGGATGCATATAGCATTCATTCGGACCCAGGGGTGCACTCACGCGAAATAGACGGCACCTGCAATAACATCAGCCCTCTGGGTAAAACTGGCAAAGGTAGGAGCACGATTAGAGGCAGCCGTCATGTATGAATTTCAATCCTCCGCCCCGCCTGCTGCGTTCTTGCAAACATAAGAACGAGAATAATTGATTCATACGCGAAGAGCGAATCCCATGCTACTTCCGAGCCTAAACAATGCATAAACCGGTCTGAAGTCGGGCCAGGATGGTGGCGACTCATGCACCAAGCTGTGACCGTCCGTGGACTAACCGCCGGCAGATGGAGGGAAAATGTAGCATACGAACGCCCGGCGTGGCAGCCAGATAGCTGCTGGGTGGCCGTGGCTTTCCCGACGGAGAAGAACGCCCACTGTCACAGTGGAGATGTCAGAGCCATCCGGATGAAAAATGTAGATTTTAAACACACTGGCAAGGGATACCAACACCAGGACCGGGCCCTCAAGGCCTCAAGGACGCGATGTGAACGCTCATACAGAGCATATATCACAAGGTTATGAGGGCCAGGCAATATAACTCACTACTAGCTTGATTTACTATCGGAAGCTGCTGTGGCAGAGTGTAGCTCCGAGTCTCACAACTTTGAGAAAATTGGAAAAATGAATTCAGCGTGGAGAGAGATCCTAAACCTCTGAATAAGTAAACAGTGTGGTTATATATCATAGGTGGGAGAGGAACGGACTATTGAAGAATTGAAAGTTGTGAATTGAGACACTGCCTCGAAAATAGTTGCCGAGAACAGGAAATAGTGGTCGACCAGAAACCGTTACGCGGCCAATCTCTCGAGCTGGTCCGAACATGAGTCAACATATGACTCAACAAGCTTGTACCACACTAACTAGGTGGTCATGGTAGAAAAATGCTTTCAGAATCAATCAGCTGTGAGTTATAGACTTGATGGCAGCAATGGCAATAGCCCACCAAGGGCGAAAATATGGAGGTAGTTGTCAAGACGGCTGAGTATAACATGGATTTAGCCTCCAGTCCTCAGGAGATTGCACACACGGATCCTTTTCATCGAATAAGCCAGTGTCCATTGTGAGTTCAGCAATTTCCGATCTAGATGGGTGAAGTTGGTGCTAGAGCGGAGAATCGCTTCGTCCACAAGCTGTTGGTGACAATCAGAATAACCTGAAAAGAACATTCCGCCGTGCACTGATGACCTTTGAGCGTTTGAATGTTCAAATTGTCGCCCGACATCAACTCACCCGCAGATCCACCTCGTGAGATTACACCTCGTATGGTGACATGTCCCTCCACTATTACTGACGAAATTTCAGAATGAAATGCCGAAAAACAGTAGCTGGTTAGGACCGTACTAAGCAGTGTGAGAGAATGCTAGTTTGTAAAGTTAGCCAGTCCGACTTGTGATGTCGGGTCTCGAGGGGTCAATGACGACTGCATAAAAGTTGTGAGACGTCGAAAAACGCAAATTTCTGCAACCAAGTTACAAGACCTTCACAACATCACACCCATCGTTGCAGCCAATGTTGATGATCAATTGATCGTTCCTATGTGACCGGGTGGGCAACCGCGCCGGGGGTGGTTGGGCCCGCCGGCCCCGGACCCGAACTTGAAGCGTCGAGAAACAGTTTGAAGTTGACATTTGAAGGGATATCAGATACACTGCACCCGAACAGCGAAAAAACTACGGTCGGTCTAAAAGTTGACGTTCAAATTGACCCAAAATGTTTTCTGCCACGGTGGTTCGGTTTACACCTACTTGGCATCGCTCCCCACACCAAACACCCAACACGCGCACCGTGCCATGGTTCTCCCTGACTCACCGTTTGGAGGGTTTATCGGCTAAACGTATCCTCCGTTATGGTGGGCGAAAGGCGGTACGGTGGAGGTTGAGTGCGGGTCAGGATCTCACCGTCTTGATCACACAAGGACTGTCAGAGTTCGCAGCAACGGCCCCCTCCCACGGGAAGCATGGCCCGAGTCATCGGCGGATGGACGATTGGGCTGGACTCTGCGGTCATATCCGACGGGAATGTAATAGCAATTAGGGAAATAAACAGGTAGATTAAATTAGCTATCTATAACTTAAATAATAAGAGTGAACGTGTCCACACTATCTCGTATTATTCTGGGAGCCCTCCAACGTCCCCTTCGCTCGACATCTCGGATTCGGCCAGATCATTGAAAAACTCGAGCCGCGAAGGATCCGATGCACGAGTGTGTGTCGAAAAGATACCAATGCTGGCGGCCTCGTGGAGATTGAGCATCAATCGGGACATCATCGTCACTGAGATGCTGCAGACCCCAGTCAGCTTGGTGTTCGTGTCACTCGTGAATGATATCTGGCACGAACCAACCCGAGAATGATGAGAGCCCACCCCGGAGGAATGGCTGATGACAATCAGAAACATTGGATAAATAGCTCAGAAGAAATGGTCGCACTCCACAGAACTGTGAAATGACCGAGCGGTGAGTAGCTGAGGATTCCAAGGTGGGGGGACGCATACATAGAATGTCAGAATGTTCGCCAGATTGGCCAGCACCATCACACTATTCGACGGGAAATGTGTAACTTGATGAGATCTGGGCAGGACACTCACGCGTAATAGATGGCACCTGTGATATATCAGCCCTATCCAACACTCGAGGTAGGTCTCAGCATACCGTCCCGGAGCAGGAGTGTAATGAGAGGCAGTTGTGACTCGGAACGGAGTCTGATATCCCGTCCCGCTCGCCACGTCTTCAGAAGTGTGAGGGCGAAAACTATCGAGTCATATGCGAAGAGTAACTCCCAAGGGATCACCAACCCTGGATGATAGAGTTGGTCCGAGGCTGCGTTGAGACCATTGTAACTCACGTGTTGAACTACAGCGATCATCTGCGAATCAACCACCAGCGGAGGTAGGGAACAGAAGCATACATGTCGCGTGGAAGTCCAATGCTACACTCCTGAGGGGCTATTATGGCCTGTTGGCCATCAGACATTGCCCACTGTCGTGATGAAGATGTTGAAGGCATCCAACTGGGAATGAAATACTCATACCCAAGCCACGCCCATGCCGGTGAACCCTACTATTGACATGCTTGCAAGGACGCGTGACGAGCGCCCATAGAGAGCATACACCCGCAGGGTCACCAAAACTGGGGTGGTCGTCATTTGGTTAGAGCCTGAGATCGGCGCGAGCAGGCAATGCAACCCACAAGACACGAATGATTGATTGATCGCAATGAAAAACTCCCGTGACCGCTTGTAGCTCTCGCAACTTCGGGGATGCCATTTGAGAGATCAATTCAGCATCGAGAGGGACCTCGAACCTCTAGATGAATAATTCAGTCGTATCTCGTGAGAGGCGGGGGTGATACGAACTTTCACCGAGTTGAACGTCATGAATCCGAACAACACTTCAGCAATATTCACGGAGAACAGGAAATAGCGATTGGCTAAGAACAGGTAGGTGCTCGCCTTCTTCGGCCGCATCCACACGTATTTAACTTCTCGATCTGATCCAGACATTAGTGTCGACAAATGATCCAACAGGTAGTCGGCATTACACACCGATGGTGATGAGGTGGTCATAGTATAGGAATGCTGGCCAGTTGGTGATGAGTTGTGGACTTGTTCGGATGATAACGACGCACCGAAGGGCAAGAGCTCAAGGTAGTCACCGAGCTGGCTGCGCACAATATGAGCCTGAATTTGGTGTCCAGGAGGTCATACATACAGGTCCCTTGCGTCGGATAAGCTCATGTCCATTGTGAGGCTGACTTGGATGGGTGGCCTTGGTGGGATACATGTTGTTTATGAACAAACGTCGGTGAAAACTCAGAATGACTTCGGATAGACCAGGTATCACCAACACTGCGACGGTATCTTCAGTTGCCAATGTATTCGACGGGCTGTCACGGTAAATTGAATTTATACATCCGATAGAAAACTGGTCGTCATCTGGTTTGTTTGATCGTTGGCCGAGGTCTCAGACGAGCTGTGGAGTGAGGGCGGCTGGGCTGCTCTCGCGATCGGCTGTAGAGTAGAATGTTTATGATCTACCGGAGGTCGCCATTGGCAACGGAGACCTTGCTTTTTGCTCAAATTCAATCTGATCCGTAAGTCTCCCTTTCGGGCTCAAACGCTCGACGCCGCATTACGGTTGGCTCCTCACGGCGCTGGATGTTGACCACGACCATGACGTGAGCGGAATGCATGCAGAGGTGGTTGGTTGAAGGATTTATTTGTTCCACAAGACTTTGCCAAGCAAGGTGACAAGGTGACATCCAGCCGTGCAGTGGCAAGAGCAACCCCCATGTGCTTATCTTTGATTTTTCCATAGTATGGATATTTTTATGTTGTGGTGAATCCCGAACATTCCAATACAGACGTGACAATTGCACGGAAGAGTCTTGTTGTAGCAGTCAATCAGACTCAATCTCACGCAGCACGTCTCAAAGAATCGACTTTTAGTCTACGGATTCTGCGGTCCCATCGCCTGTGACCAAGCTTACCTCCAGCCGTTTTTCCACTTTTCCAGCTCCTTCGATCGCTCTCCCAAGCCTGCCTCAGATCTCTTAGCATGCACACTGGTGAATAATGGGTATTATAAGCGCATTGTTGTTATCGTCGTTTGTACACCGGTACTCACCAGTTCGTCATTCAGCTTTTATCCCTCTAGCAACGCTCTCCACAAACGTTGGCACCCACTTTCACTACAATCCATGATTTTAACCATCGAACATCCCAGTTATGATTGTAATGGCACCCCCCCCGCCCAATTGAGGCGACATTTATTGCTGGATAGTTTCAGGAAACAACATTGGAATAAAGCTTTGGCAGTGTTGCGATAACCTGCCTGCCCAAGCATGATATCACACTGGTGATAATTGTATTGCAACTGACAGGAAAGGTACCTATGGAGTACGAGTTTTCACCTTCATGATTGGTTGATGACCCGTGTAATCAAGGTCAATGTCTCGATTCGACCAACGGAAACTTGGCAACGGAAACCAAGTCCAAACATACCAACGCGCCGGTTCCAACACAAATCAGAGTTGGACGAGATGATTTGACACTGTGGTTGCATCACTTCTATCGAGAATTCTCAATTATTATGTCATTTGGACACCTGAAGACCATAGGATAACTGCCAGCCAACTCGATTTTGCAATTACCCCGCTCGTTGTGGCTGATTCCATTTGTATTCCTGGGTGAGCAAAATTCGTCCAAGACTGAACAGGTCGAGGCTGGACTTGAATATGATCCGCCACCGCAAAGCCACCACGTCCGAAATCAATTGGGGAGTGGTGTGCGGCCTGACACTGTGTCGTAACCTCCGCGCCAAGCCCAGCGCGGAATCTGTTCGAGCGTTCCCCTGGGCGTGCGCTCCTGCCAACCATCTCTCGCCTCCCATAATAGGTTCCGTCGGGCCCTTCATCTTGGGGTGAGTCACCTATTCAGACGCCTTTCATTACATGAGGTATTCATTTGAGTTCACAGAATGGCCAACGGAGAATTTCTTGAACCAAGAATGATCTTTGGCGGAAGGTTTGGAGCGAGTCTTCCTGTCATTCGTCACCACGTGCAAGGGCTCGATCGTCACATTTGACCTCACACCTCCCTCGAGAATGGAGGTGGGGATGGAATGTGTGTTACTGCAGCCTGCCGCATGACCCCGATATGTCTGGAAGCCAAACCATGAGGCGATCGTCCCCACGATCGAGGATCGAAGGCGCTTGATTTGTGCCTCTACTTCGCATCTTGAGTCGACTTGATATTCTACCACACCTCCAAGGAATCATTCCGTTGAGGTGTCGGAATGGGTTAGCATCAATCCAGGAAAGCTACAAAAGGGCTGCGATATCGCCAATAATTTCTTCATCCGAAGTCCTCACCGGCTAAAGACACGGAAATGTTGATCCCGACACTTCTCATCCTTTGCTCTGCGGTGTCCGTCCTCGCTCGGGAATTCACCATCATCAATAAATGTCCCAAGGATATCTCGATCTTCATCAATGGTCAGCTTCGCAGCCTGCTGAAGGCCAATGGTGGTAGCATCGACCAGACCCTCGGACCAACATTCGCTGGGGCTATCACCAGTGATGCGAATGGAGGAAACGGGGTCACTGGCGTCGGGTCGACCAAGGCGGGATTCAATGGCCAGGTGAGCCCGCCCTCCAGCCAAAGTTCGAGTATTGACTAAATCTCTGCTAGCGCGGTCTCTACTTCATCGTCACTGATCCCAAGCACTTCAACACCGGGATTTCCATCGTACCAAAGGAACCGGTCGTAAGTCTATAACTTACTCGAGCGGGCTGTTTTCGTTGACAATGCTTGCAGAAGGACGGATTCTGCGTCCCTGTGACCTGCGACGAGAAGGATTGCAAGTCTGCGTTCACGGACTTCCCGTCGCTCTTCCCGCGCCCCGGCGACAAGCCCCCTGCTCAGCCTCTGCACTCTTGCCCGGGCGAATTCTGCGGCTTCACCGTCACGTATGTCAACGTCCCTTGTATTGGATAGATCTCATTGATACCAATCTCCCTCACTACTGGCAGATTCTGCCCTTCTGGGAAGTTCCCCATCGACAAGCAGGATCCCAAACCTGACCCCAAGCCTGTGGAGATTCACCCCAATGGCAACCCCAAGAAATGTCTTGATGTCCGGGCCGCCAATTTCGCCAACGGCACACCGGTGCAGATGTGAGTTCCGCACTTGGATTGATCCACCTCCTGAATTCGTTCCATTCCGGTTTCAGCTTCGATTGCAATGGCACAAAGGCCCAAAAGTGGATCATTTCTCGTGGCAAGACGTCCGTTAGAGTGGCTGGGACAGACTTCTGCCTCGACGCCGGCTCTTGTGAGTGATCCCCATCTTCCCCACATATGACGTTGCTCAACCCTGGCTGCTCTGTCAATCCACGATAGCCCCTGGGAATGCCGTCGGCATGAAGATCTGGAAGTGTTATGACAATCTCCCAGCGCAGGAGTGGATCTACACGGGCAAGAACAGGATTGCTCTAGAAAAGCAAGGTAATGTCATCACTTATATCAATGGGATGGTCGCTGACGTACCCCAAAGGACTGTGCCTCGACCTCACCAACGGTGGTCTGTGGAACTGGAACCAGATGCAGACCTGGTGGTGCACCTCAGGCAACACCAACCAGATCTGGACCACGGTACCCCCCGCCTGATACGTCGGAGCACCCTTTGGATAATCACGAACATTTTACATTTGCTTTGATGACGATATGATGATGAACCGTCGGACTCTTCTTTTTGGAATTAGTTCCACCTTTCGTTTGTAACAGCAGCATTTGGATGTCAATTTACAGGATATCAATTTACACGAACCTTTCTTTGAACTAAAGCTTCTTGTCAGGTCACTACAACCATGTCTTGGTGATGTCATCTATCATTGGGCCCGCGCGCTGATCCCAGGCATCAAGCAGGACCTTTTCGTCCTGTAGCTGTTCGCCCTGAAGCCTGTTCGGTATCACTTTCTCAGAGCATTGACTAAGCGCGGTGTGGGGTGTCATATTCAGAGGTGGGGAGACGATGACGCGGCTCCAAATCCACGACCGTCGCCATCAACGCCAATCGTGTTCACTCAATTCGTTCTCAGCGCGTTGCGTGCTACTCCGGGCGTCTTGGCGAGAGGGAAACCATCATCGATATGTGCCCCCAAGGCGTATCCATTTCGTCAATGGGGTGTAACAAGCTTCGCTTGGCCCGGATGAGGGTCTGATCATGCAAGATCTCCCTCAGACATGGAGCAGGTCCATCAATGCTACCGCTGCTCGTGGCGGGAATGGTGCCACTGGCGCGGGAACTATGCGCGCTAAGTTCTTTTCAGATGTGCATGCTTCATAGCAAGATCTATTACTGGCGTGTCCTGACACGGAACCGGTCCATTTCAACACAGGCGCGAACGGCCCGGGCACCGAAGAGCGCTCCGGTTTTCGACCCTGCACTATGTGATTCACACTACGAACCGAACCGCAGAGTGCGACCCGGGGGGGGGGGGGGGGGGGGG
>QGOG01006542.1:0-16306 GCA_003313185.1 Collybia sp. MG36 | reverse complement strand
CCGTGACCACCGACACCGATGTTCGCGGGATCGGCGCTGGCGTCACCTGGGGCGAGTTGACCGCCGGTTGGTGCATCGGTCGGATGCTCAAAGGGGCCGGCCGCTTCGGGGCCTTCTTGAAGAGCTTCGTGGCAGGGCGCGGGGAGGTGGATGGGGAGGCAGTGCTGGTCAAGCTGCTTGACAGGCTAGGCGGATAAGAATGCGCGTCAACTGCCTGCCTGAGACTGCTATTGCCAGAGGATTTGGGTTCGTGTGGTGTGAAGGAGCCGCTGGAGACTGTATTGTCCGAGGAGGAGTCGTGGTCTGGCTGGTGATGGCGGTGTGGGGGTGAGCGTGAACGGGGGTTTTCAATGTCGTGGCGGGCGTATGTATTGTCATTGTCGTCATCTTCATCAGATGGCGCACCGAACAATGGTTCGCGATCGTGCGAGTCGAATGAGTCCGGAACACTTGAATCAAGTGTCAGGGATGTGGCAGCGGATGCTTTCACGATGGAATCGATGAGCCAGAATTGCAGGATGTTCATGATAATAGGAAATATTCCCATTGTACTCAAGATTCCATAAAGACCAACGTATATCATGGGGCGGAAATAAAACTCACAATATTACTTGCACTGAATCACCATCGCCCTCACCCGCCCATGTCCAGCTAAGGAGCCACTCTCCCAGCGTGAATATCGCAGGAAAGAGGGCAAACAGGCCTAGAACAAGTAATTTCATGGTTGTGAGAGAGAGAACATAGATGGCTGCTTGTCTAGCCCAGTATTTCAACGACGGAGGCGTCCCATAAACTCCTGATTCAAAGCCTTGCAAGTGAAGCCTTTCTGAAAATATGTGCGTGAGGGCATGGAGGACAATGTATATCATTGCGACGCCTTGGTTTAGAGTTAGCTGCGGCCAAGGGCGGTTTATTTTGGATAGGCTTACCAAGGGTGGTATCAATGAGGATGTTGAGAAAATAAAAGACACAGGCATTGCCGGATGTATGATGTGACACGAGATTGGATATGAGGACGTTTACGCCATGCACGAACATCTGCCCGACGACCTGCTTGGAGACATCAAAGAGCCTTATGAAGAAAAACCATGAGTTTTAACGGAGTTTACAATGGACGCGTCAGGAGACAGACCAAATCCTCCAAGGCCGTTTGGACTTTTCCCGCTGCCGCTTATACACAAGCGACAGCATTACCAGAACTCCCATGAGGGCCTGTACAATCTATAGAAGCAGGAATGGTCAGTAATTGGGGAAGCATGATAGGTGGTTTAAAAGTAGTCACAAGCGCCGTTGGTCCCAGGAGCTGGCAAGACCGTTGGTCGACATCTGGGTATTCCCCAAGCAGACCAGTGATGGAACCGCCACCAACCCCAGGGCGTATCTCTACCTCTGTGGAGGTCATTTGGTTACCAGAGTGGAGGAAAATGAGAGCCGGGGACGACCAATGCCCCCAAGAGGATATGTTACGTAATTTCCAACGGCCCGTCGACTCCAGCCTGCCCCACTGGCAAACAGCAAGTCACCGTCAAGTGCGCGGCCAGTACCGCCTTCGACCTCCTCTGACTGGGACATAGGATTTGTTAGATTTTATCACACCACTCTGCCCACGCATTCTCCACGTATCCGCAGCAATCAGGTACTATAAAGTCTGGATAACCGCTTTTGAAGACAATACAACTGTAACCAACACGTACCATCACGATGAGCTTTTTCCGAGGAGGAGGGAGTAATAACACCCCACCACCATACAATCGTATCCCAAACGAGCCAGGCCTGCCATCTGGTTTGCGTCCTGGTCCTCGTGCTCCACCCCCACCCTCAGCACAGTACCATCAACCAGCAGCACAGTATAATGACCCCTCAGGCGCCATGTTTACGGGAGCGAGACAGTATGACCGAAAGGTTCCGCCCCCGCGTTCGGGCGGCAGGTGCGCCCCGGCTCTATAGACTCTGATCACTTGCATTAAATAAATATAGCTATGGCGTCGTGAGCTCCCCTAGCGACGCGCTCGCGTTGACAAATTGCCTAATCGTTCATCCATCAGACTTTCAGCAGGGCCAGCATGTCCTCGTCAACTCGGGATTTGCTCTCACAGTTCGGTAAGCTTTGCGTGGCCACTGAGACTGCTCTAACATCTCACCATACTACAAGCCACGACAATACTGGGAAGCTGCAGCCAGGCTACATCGGCGCCTCCGCAATGCAGCGCCAGTGGATAGGGCTTTCGATATCCGGCGATCAGGCATCCGTCGAGCCCCTCCCCGCCGCGCCAGCCTATTTGCAGTCGATCGACTTGGAGGTGGGCTTCATGCGCCGCGGGCACGAGATCGCGGAACAGTTCTCCGCGGACGAGATGGCGCGCACCTTCATCAAGGCATTCTCTGGGATTCTGATGTCGGTTGACGAGGTGCTCGTGTTCGAATTTCACGGCCAGAACCTAAAGGTTGTGGTCAAGGCCGTCGCCATCGTTGAGCTCGCCGACGAGCAGCGCAAGGGCGTGCCTGGCGGGCAGCGCGCAGTGAATCACCAGTTCATGGGTGTGCTCATGGAGAAGACCGATGTCACGTTCATGAAAGCGGCAGACAGCGCAATCAAGATCAAATCGAGTGCTAAAAAGTGGGGCCAGATTCCTCCATTCCCTGATTAGTGGTAACGCGATCGGCACAGAGCCCCCCCGAATGCTATCCTGGCACCCAACTTCAAATTCCAAGACATGGGTATTGGGGGACTGGACACTGAGTTCAGCGAAATCTTTCGGCGTGCATTTGCATCGCGTGTGTTCCCACCTGGCCTAGTGGAGAAGCTTGGGATTGAACACGTAAAAGGTTGTCGGCGCGGCTGTGGTTTCCAGAATGATCCTGATGCCGACGCTAGGTCTTTTGCTTCACGGACCCCCTGGAACCGGAAAAACTCTCATTGCAAGGCAAATCGGTAAAATGCTCAATGCCCGGGAACCAAAGATTGTCAATGGCCCTGAAATTTTGAGCAAATATGTTGGCGCTTCCGAAGAGAATATCCGAAAGCTGTTCGAGGATGCAGAGAAGGAGGTCGGTGCACATTGTCGACCGGGAATATACTCTTACCCCCCAGGATTTAGTACAAGGAAAAGAAGGACGAGAGTGGTCTACATATCATCATTTTTGATGAATTGGATGCTATTTTCAAACAACGTGGATCTACCAACAGCGGGACTGGTGTTGGTGACAGCGTGGTCAACCAGCTTCTCTCCAAGGTAAGCTAATATGCATGCGTCGAACCTCCGATCTCACTCGAGCTAGATGGACGGTGTAGACCAACTTAACAACATTCTTATCATCGGAATGACCAACCGCCTTGATATGATTGATGAAGCTCTCCTACGCCCGGGTCGTCTTGAAGTGCACATGGAGATTTCCCTTCCTGACGAGCACGGCAGATTCCAGATCCTCAATATTCACACCACAAAGATGCGCACCAATGGCGTCATGGACCCCGACGTGGATCTGGCAGAGCTCGCCGCGGCAACGAAGAATTTCTCTGGTGCCGAAATCAACGGCCTGATCAAGAACGCAACAAGTTTCGCGTTCAACCGGCATGTTAAGGTCGGTACTATGGCCGGCATATCTGAAGACGTAGAGAATCTGCGCGTGAATAGATCCGATTTTATGCGCGCTTTGGATGAGACACGCCCTGCATTTGGTGTCTCTGAAGAAGAACTGGAGCAGGTCATTCAAAATGGCATCATCCATTTCAGCACCGTGGTCGATGTAAGAGCCCCAATCCCTGATACGGCCCCCAGCTTTCTAATACCTGGTGCAGGAATTGCTGCAGTCCGGCAAACTGTTTGTGGAACAAGTTCGTTCTTCGACCCGAACGCCCCTTGTTAGTATCTTGTTCCACGGACCTCCAGGCACCGGAAAAACTGCCTTGAGTGTATCCATCGCGCAGGCCTCCGAGTTTCCTTTTATTAAACTTATCTCCCCGGATCGCATGGTCGGATTTTCGGAAAGTCAAAAGGTTGCCGCGATTACCAAAGTGTTCACGGACAGCTACAAGAGTCCCCTCAGCATTGTGGTTGTGGATAACATCGAAAGACTGATTGGTATGTTGCCCCGATCACGGTTGGCATCCCTTAACGTTTGCATCCAGATTGGACGCCAATGGGTGCTAGGTTTTCCAACGCCGTCTTACAAACATTGTTGGTCTTGTTAGGACGAAGACCGCCCAAGGTATGATTGTTGCGCGCTGAGGGGAATCTGGACACTCTTTGACATCACATTGTGCATAGGGGCGCCGACTCTTGATCATGGCAACATCATCTCTACGTCCTGTCCTCACTGACCTTGGACTTGCCGAAACCTTTGACTCAGAACTCCGTGTTCCACCCATCTCTGACCTCACCGCACTCAAGTACATTATGGATGAGGTTGAACTATTCCCCTCTCAGAACGAATCAAAGCAGGCGATACACATGCTTCAGGATGCCGGGTTCCCATTGACCTCTGAGGACGATTCATCTTCGACATTACACATTGGTATCAAGAAACTGCTCAGTATAATTGAGATGGCAAGGCAGGAGCCAGATAATGTCGCACAGCGCCTGACTGGAGCACTCATGGGACTGGGAATGTGACGACTTTCCCGGTGGGATCACTGGATTTGTATTTCTGTACTATGTAGACTATATTGCCCACGCATTGGTGGGTCATGTTCAATTGCATAGATCCCCACTTGGCCGTGCGGGGTAATTGCGGATAGTTGCCAAGTTACCAAACGGGGCCAACTCCCCATGAGTTAAATTGGGCTCCGGAGCGGCGAGTCCAGACCTCCCTGTCCAGTACTAGTGCTTTGATAAACTACCATCATCAACGACCACTAATTACCGCCCAATGTCGACCATTGAAATTATCGTGGATCGTGACCAACTTCCACCTATACCCCGCTCAGCGTCGAATCCAAAACCGAAAGGGATCCTCAAGAATGCACCGCCTCTCCCAGGTGCCGCCCCAGGGCAGTAAGCAATCTCTCCCGTCAAGTAATTTGTAGTAGCGGTTAAAACCCGTGTGCAGCAGTCTGCAATGGGACGAGGCAAATCTGGCTCTGACTGAAATACAGAAGGACAGCTTGATGAAGATAACTGAGCCCAAGACGCCATATGTACGGTACAACGCCGAGACGGACGAAGTCGAAGGCGGTGCGCGTCCCACTTTCCCGCCCTCTACCACAATGCTGTGATCCCGCTCACGAGATACAGATATACCCAATCTGGATCTGGGGGCGAACTCCTATCCGCTGTCGGACAGAGAGCATGAGGTCGAATCGCCAACTGTATCCTCAACAGGGGCAGATGCATCTGGCCCGTCCTCCCGACGCACTTCGATTTCAAGTACGGGCCGACCTGGTTCTGCGCGATCAGGAAGTGCAACATCCAGTCGAAGCACGAGCTTCAATCTCCCGAACGAGGCGCGAGGGGAGATCAGAGCTGACAAGAGGGAGCTTGGGGAAGAAGTCGAAGTCGGCGAGGAGATGGACGAAGAGTGTAAATTTAACCGTCAAAATTCTGTTCGAGCTGCACTCATTTTCATCATAGCCGCGGCGAAACACGCTGCTTTTGTTCGTGCCAGAGGCAGGCACTATTCAAATGAGGCAGAAGCTATGAAGGTGATGCTCTATTGTGATAGCTTCAATGTTATTATTGATATAATACTGCACAGCGAGCTGCGCAGCTCATCGACGATGAAGATGAGGAGGCACAATCCGTGGTTGGCGACGCCAGTGATGAGGAGCCTCCAGCCAAAGTCAACGGACTCCCTCAACCCCTTGCATAACACCGTGATTGGGACTTTATCGTATCGTCAGAGGCATCCAAATCGCTCCTGCGTTCCTCACCAATATTTCACCACTTAGTAGTCCAATTGCGATATTTGTGCTTGATTCAGATGATTTTGCTCCATCTGTAGCTTGATACTTTGTGTATATAACAGTGCAGGGATACATGTCCAGACTCCAGTTCTGAAATCGAGGCATCCCGGACCGGGCGGACTTTGACGATATGATATCACTGTCGACCAATCAATCAAATCAGTATTCTGTACCGATAAGATAAGATATTAATATATTTCAGATTCATCCCTCCTGCCGATTTTTTTCAGCAAAATAAGGGTAATCTCATCTATACACCAAGGGTTACTCTCCGAGATAAATCCATGGCGTCTGAAGTATCTGGGAAGGGCTTACTCTTGAAGGCAGATCCGATTGCTACTGCCTTCTACCAGGAGGTCAAGGAATCATTGGCGCAATGCGCGCAAGCCCCGAAATTGGTTGGGATTCTATCCACATCCTCTGCGCCCAGCAAATTCTACGCCGATTTTACCAAGAAACAATGTGACGCGCTTGGGGTTGAATTTGTGCTAAAAAGGACAGGGGCAGCACTATCGGGTGAAATGGGTGAGGGAGAGGGCGTTGAGGAGGCAATTATTGAGGCAAATGAAGACGATAGCATTCACGGAATCATGGTCCCAAAATTTCAACGTATCTATGCCAAATAACTAACACTGCTGCCCCCCAGATATATTATCCAATTTTTGGCGCGCAACAGGTCTGTAAAACCCGCCGAAGAGATGTGTGTTCTGTCACCGTCTGATTCTCCCCTCAAAAAATAGGACCATTACTTGCAGCAGGTACATCACTTTCATTACTTTCGATGGTGCGCAGCGGTGCACTAAATCCGCCCTAGATTGTATCACCCTTCAAAGATGTCGAGGGACTCAACTTCAAATTTCATTACAATCTCTACCACAAGTTGGGTTCATCCACCGTCCGGGAGTTACGAATGCTTACGGCTTGTCGGATTAGCATTCGATTCATTGAACCAGGTTCGCTATTGTCTTCTGCGACAATGGCGCCCACAACGACCACCCTGGATTCCGAGCAGCCTCCCCCAGGGACAGTAAAATCCATTATCCCATGCACACCTTTGGCAATCGTCAAGTGCCTGGAATTTGTTGGCGTTTACAACAAGATTTTGAAGTATGGGGATCGCGCTTACGGTAAAACTGTCACAGTGATAAATCGGTTGGTGGCTTCCGACGTGACGCTCTTCCGCAGCTCATCGAAGTGTCGGGTTCAGGTCTGAGGTAGTTGGTCGACCGTTGGCAGCCTTATTGGCAAACGATGGTGCTCGTGTGTTCTCGGTCGATATTGATTCCATTCAAGTGGGTCTGGCAGGGCCGTGGTATCTCGGCGATATCAAATACTGAGGCATCTGTATAGGAATACACCAAACGTCCGCTAGTCACTAACTCATCCGAGCCGTCTCGCCGTTATCATACACGGCATGTCGCACATCCCACTAACCTGTCGCTGCAAGAATGTCTCGGGCTTTCAGACGTAGTTGTTTCCGCAGTCCCGAGCGCTGACTACAATGTCAAAACTGAATGGCTCAAGGATGGCTGTGTGTGTTTGAACGTCGCTGCTGACAAGAATTTCGGCAAGGATGTGCGAGATAAGGTGCGTACGCGTCATCCACCCCGAGCGTATGGCCCACGATAAAGCCGCGTTTAGGCCTCCTTGTGCATTCCGGCGGTCGGAAAAGTTACTATCTTAATGCTCCTTCGTAATCTGTGCGTGGTTCGGCTCATTTGCGACGGGGAAATCAACTCACCAGCCACAGCCTGCGGTTACAGCAGTATAGGTTGATATCCAAATCCTCGCAATAGATGTGTATTATTAGAAGTCATAAAGAGCACTGTAGGTGTGCGACCCTCCGGTTTCGTCTCCATGACGCGTATTAAATACAAGAGCTCTCATCCGCCGGTGTTACCATAATTAGTCTTAGTGTCTGCTGATTCCATCCGGCAGTGTGAAATCAAGATTTTGTGTGACAGACACGGTAGCCAGTGGCAAGGGTCAGCGAAAGTGTGCTTCCGTGATATCAGCAGGTCCAGGAACATTGTTAACCGGGGTGTGAGCACCAGATGAAGGGAAGCTGGGAGTGATTGGGGTGGCCATGCCTGACAAATCCTCTGCTAGGAAACGCACCCGTTGGCGGTGAAGCTTGACGTAATTGTGAGTGTGATCGAAGGTGAGGTAGCAGTGATTTACCTGTGGTAGCTTTGGTATCAAGACAAATATCAGTGCTGACAGGTTCATGGCGAACACCCAGGGATTATAGTTAGTGTAGTGGGTCGACGCTAGGAATCTAATACAAGCCCTAGTGAGATACTGATGGTGTGTTGGCATGAGGCATGGAAGTTGGGGACGCACAGGACAATAGGAACGGAGAACAGCCACTTTTTCGCCGGTGTATATTGCGCCCCATCGTCGATTTGCTCCCATAATGTTAGGTCGTCATAAGCACCTCCATGCAGGTCATTCTCGAATGGGATTCCAGTAACCCAGTGAAACATGAGATACGAGAGCTAATGTTTAGATTGAGCCTGTCTATTGGTCACGGAGATGGGCAGGAAAGACAAACAGCAAGGTAGAAAAGGTTGACGAGTGTCCAGCTTATCTGCTGGGTCATGCCGGGAATAGTGTCAATTATGATTTTCCCCAGCATGATTAGAACGACGTGAATGAGCCAGGCGCCTATGAAGCATAAACGGGAGGTTGAAATACGAAAATTGAGATACGGACAGTACCTTTAGCATTGACCCAGTTCGCATTGATATTGACATACGCGCTTCGATCGAGGACTTCTTCAACGGAACGGTCACCAACCTCCTCAACCTTGACGATGCTGCCACTGCGTCCCCTGCCTCTGATTGAGGCCTTTATCGGAGACGCATTGGTAAGGTCAAGGACAGGGAGTTTTATTGTGGTGGGGCGATTCATTCACGCTGGGGGGGAAGATGCTGGTATTGAATAGAATTGCTGGTGGGCCGTATGGTTGGCGGAAGAAAGCGTGACTCTAATGGTTCAGACTCCGACGCACACCGGGGGGTCCGGGGCGCCAGGTCACAGTGGACCTGCCAGTGTCCTCCCACCCACACTGCACAGCCTATGGTTTTACTTCACTGGTGTACGATATCCCCAGAGGGTCCTTCAGGCTTGGCGGCTATCCGTTTTACAGCGCCCATTCGCGTTTCTTCAATACGCGTTTTCCCGGACGGCGCTCAGCCGTTTGCGAGCGCTCCTGAAATTATTGCGTATGACCGAAACATCCATCAGTGGTGGCGACTGAATCTTAGTGCAGCGAGACTCAACCTGAAGCATTCTTCGTGGATATTTACTTCAATGCGCACCCGCTCAACCCCAGCTCAATCCCAGACTCTAAGGATAAACAGCGCGCCCCCAATGCCCTGGTTCCTTCGGTGATAGCTTATGCTGGCGGTCTACTTGACTTTACCGTGGACATGGGCACTGAGGTGCGTTACACTCATGGTAGATATTTCTTGTCATAAACTACTGTGCAGTACGCCACACGTTTGATGATTGTGAAGGGGAAGTTCGAGAAGCTCTCGATGGCCATATACGGCGACGTCGTGTTGGAAACATCGCCTACTGCCTTCACATATACCCCAGGGATATTACCAATAGTGGAGCCAACCCTCCTTTCTCGATCCTTGGATCCCTCTCGGTCGTTAGACCCGTCTCAACTTGCGAAGCAACTACTGCTCTTGATTCCCGATTCTCCCCCTCTGTCTCTAGTCGTCCGCCTCATGTTCTGTCTGAAGCCATCAAATGACGATTGGGACCTACCCGATTTCCCATATTTACATCCTGACTTGGACGCGGAAATTGACGCAGAACCGTTCGAACTTGAGGGCCTCATACAGGCCATGGGCCAGCCAGTTCGGGACGATATTTCGCAAGAAACTCTGAGTGCTTTTGCTAATAGAGTCGCCGAGTCTCTTGGCCCCAAGGTCTGTAATCTTCAGATTGCTGATCTGGTGAAACTCAGACTTTCCTGTCCTTTCAGAATGTCGACCAAGCGTACGACGTCGCCAAGCTACTTGGTATATTTGCCTCGCAAAATCCAAACATGGTCCAAACGCTCCTGGTAAGTCATACTATGGGAGGGGGTAAACTCAGCCAACAACCTCCCAGAAACACCTCGAAATCACGTCAATATTTGACCCGGACCTCTTGGAACACGCCACCATACTTCGGCTTCTTGAAGCAACATCGAATGTTGACATTGCGCAGTATTTCAACAACGGGATTTTTTTCGCCATGTTGCGGGATATACAACAAAGCACAAGTAGCGATGGTGGAACCCAACTGGCGGCTCGACGCCTTGAAGATAGGATCCGTGGCTGGGAAGTCTTTGAGGAGGCCTTGTCCAATCCAACAGGCGACTTCCATGGGGCTGCCATGTTTCTGAAGCAAATTGGCTCAGATGAGCAATCCTTCGGTATCTGGCTAGAATCGATGATAATTCATGAAAAAATTCGCACCAAGCTTTCCGCAAACCCTGTACCATCTGTTTCTAAATCTCCGACACTTTTACTTCGAGACTCCCAGGACCTGGTATCGCACGATGAATTTGTGTCATTTGTAAGGGCATATCTAGGTGTAGCCAGCCTGTTGGCTGTTTGGGCGTGGACTGACAGCCTGGGTAATGACGAATGCAGAGAACGAACTTTGGCAATTCTGCGCTTATGGCAAGGTGTTGACGGGTACCGAGATGTAAGTCATTCCCAGAGCAGTCGGACTGTGCATGACTGAACGTCTCTGTAATTAGATTGTCAATCACCTTTTGCTCCTGCGCCAACTTACTCGCCGGCTTGGATGGATCACAACAGATAACGACCCTCCCAGGAAATCTGGAATGCTGGCTGAACAGGTTATCATGGACCTCGCATCTGAGCCTCAGGCGATCCTGCGAGATGATCTGATCAGCACAATTCTATCCCTGAAGTCTCCATTATCTGCCATTACGGAGGGCGATCGACTTTCTATGCGAAAAGTTGCTCTCGTGGCTGAAGACGGACTACCATCCGCAATAGAAGAATTAATATTCTCTAGCGATCATCCACTCTCCTTGAGGCGACTCCGCACATTACGAGTGTCCCTCGCCATCGTACAACACGAGCTTAAGCATGATAGGGGAGAGTGGAAGGTTCTCCAGGCCCTATGGGAGGAACAATCACACGGATTTATTACCCGATTGGTCGATATCCTTGTTGGCGTCGTGGAAGACATCAACGGCCACTTCGTCATTGGCCTACCTCCGGCAATGAACCACGCTCTCATCGATCAGCTCTTTTGCACTTCTGACGACCTTATAGGACTGATAATTCAATTGTCTCCGGGGTTTCCCCTCACAAGCCGCGCTCTTCGAATACTTGCTACATCCGTTGCTGATTTATTCGTCTGTACCAATGCGGCTGAAAAGCAAGTTTCAAGTTGTACCTCGACTTATATATCGGCACAAAAGGCTCAGCAGAGCTGCTTGGACCTATTGCATCATCTTTCAGCGTCAGATTATCGCGCCGATCCTGGAAAGCTTGGGGCAGAAATAATTCTACGTGCCTTACTTGAACATAGCCAAGAAAGCAGGGGAAAGGATCCAGTCTATCACCTTCATCAGCTGCTCGCTTTGGTCGAATATGTCATGCCCGACCCAGAAATCATAGATGACGAGGAGGATTGGGTCACCTCTATTCTGCCTCACCTCATCAACGAATTTCGTTCTTTTTGCTGTCTTCTGGACGCGGAGAAACGAGCACACATGGTCGGGCAACTTGTCGAACTGGACAACCAAATCACTGGGATCGGAGAATGGCTCCTACTTGAAGAGCTGAAGCTTCTTTCCGACACATTACAATCACTGACAGACCACCTTTCGGCCTTGCAACACCGTCTAGTCAAAGAAAATCAGGCTTTCTCTTCACTCCGTTTCATCTATGAAATGGCGAAGCCATCCTCCAACGTATCCGCATGGTGTATCTCAGCCCTCGTAACAAACCAAGATATTTCTGCCTTATTCAGTGCCTGTCTACTCGCGCTGGCAACCGAACGCCATACATCACTGTACCTGACACAAACTCTACACTACCTCATCGCTTCCAAACCAAAATTTGAGCCCGAACTTGCATTCGCCATTCTGGTAACGCTTCTCCAAGCAGCCAATGGGAAGCCCGCCTCGTTGACGGGTGATGTTCTCTACATCATACAAACCCAGCCCCCAGTAGATCCCGTCCCTGGCATACTCCCATTACAAGTTGGCCGCACATTGTCTGTCTTTGCTCAACAGTCATCAAAAATGGATACCAAAACCTCGGAGGTGCTCTTCAGCTTGATCGAATGGTTTTCAAGGATTGAGGCAAAGCCCCTTCTCCTACCTGGGGTCACGTCCAAAGGCATTGCTCGCCTTTATGATAGTATTATACCCAACCTTACGCATCAGGAGACCGAAATTCTCGGTGTTATTCGAGCCAACATAATCCTGGATGAGGACGAGAGTCCTAGCTCCGTACCCATGGAACTCGCGGAGCAGCTTCATATATCCATACAGGACATCGATGATATGCTCCACCCGGACGTTACTATGCCCTCCACTCCAAAGGGCACGACGCCAGATATTTTGGGCGTCGTGATTTCTCCACCGACGGCGCTGCTCCGCTCACCAGCGGCGACAGGCCTTACCAAAACTTACGCTAATAACGATTTTCGTGAATTACGACAAATATCTTCTGCCAGGCAGAACACTAGTCGGCTTCCAAGTATGCATGGTACGAACCGTCTTGAGTACGCTGTGTAACCCGATTGACCTTCACCTTGAAGTGGACGTGGGTATCAACGGTCCTATGGCCTAGTGTCTGCTAATAACCCACGGGTGTGGCAGGACTTTGAGCTAAATTCATCCCCCATGATGCTCCCTGTGGCAGCCTTACCTGATGCATATCAGGGGGTGGGGTTGCTCAACACCAATTTTTCACTCTAGTTCATCTATTCCTTTCCATATAACAATAAACCACAGGTGATATGATATGATACAGAACTCCTATTATGGATGACATGACTAAAGTAGTGACCAGGATGGAGAAGAAGCTATCGTCTCCGGACATGAGTAGGGTGAATATCAGGTGAGTGGGGGATGAAGTCCTCATAAGCATCGGGGCGGAAGTAGCGATCCATGTCCGACGCGTCAAATTCCGATGGTGGTATGGGAGACCCAGGCGGGGCAACTTCACGCTCAGGGTCGATTAGTGAGGATAGGGGTGCGGCCGGCTTTTTCCCGCCCAGCCGATATATCCGCTTTCGTCGTGCTTTGACAGGTTGGCGTTCCAACGCAGCAGCAAGACCTGATGGTCCTGGGTCTCGCGGTGGTACACTTCGGACGGTGAAGTGCTCGAGAGATCGTGTGTAGGGGGAGAGGGTATGGTAGGATTGGCTGAGGGTAGAGAGTTGATGTATGGTGTTGTTCAAAGATGGGCGGAGAATGATTTTTGGATCTGGATCTAGGGGATTATGGGAGGGCGGGGAACCTGATTGGAAATCGGTGGAAGCAGATATCGACGGTCGACGTGAGGGATGGTGGTGAATATATACGCCCCTGTCATCTGGGTGCGCGGGATCAGACGAAGGGGGTGTCGAGGCAGTTTGTCCCATTCCACTTGAATGCGATGGTTGTGTTTGTGTTTCCAAGCTATCAGGAGTGACCGGGCGCCTAGGACTCACTGTGTGATGTGATCCTCCAGAGGCATTGGCGCGGCTCATATTTACGGCAGCATCGGAGAAATATGGATTATACATAGACCGAGAAATCAGGGGGGTAGCCACACCAGAAAATACATTTTGATAGGACCGCGAGCGACCAGGAAGTGATCTAGACGCGAGATCTTGGGCTTGAATCATGGATTGAGAGTGATAAATTCGAGGGCGAGTAATAGTACCTCCCCCAACCGCAGGAATGGTTTCGAACTCTGTTACGCTGTTGGGTGTTGACGGGGGGACAATGTTATGACCGGTATCCACATCCCAGTCTAACATATCAAAGGAGGCCTCATCGTTATACTGGCTGGCGTCTTCGCTCGGTTCTTCGGCCAAATCCGCAAGACCCTTGCTTGGGGTAAACAAACTGCGGAAACCGCGAAATACGCTCTTCGCTGGCAGACCTTCTGGGCGTAGGCCATACGTAGGATCAAAGTTTTCGAGATCAGGGAAGCTGGTCGGGTTGTCAGAGGGTAGTGTCGGTGGTTTAGCTGGAGAGATGGACAGTGGCCGAGTTGTACTTGGAATTGATTGACCGGACACAGACAGAGCGCGGCGAACAATTGGTGGTCCAACCAAATGGCGTTGTAGTATTTGGGATTGCAATCCGACATTCTGGGCTGTGAGACTATGGAAAGACGTATCAGGTACAGGTCGTGTTTCAAAACTGCGGGGTGGTGGTCTCTTCGCGAGGTACGGTGCTTCGACCTTTGCTTTAACCCACTGCTGACTGAGGCGGTGAATAATCCCAGGTAGGTCCTCGCGGAACATTTGACGCAATTGGCCTTCGATTTCGCGCTGAATGAACTTTTGTATGACGGCAATAGAATCGAAAGTACTGTTGATGTCAACATTCTGCAGGGGATCTGTCTTGAAGACAAGAGTGATGCCCTTCTGTTTCGAGACAACGAGAACAACATATGAGTTGAGTTTAAAATGGGAAAGGCGAAGTAACATGGGAACGACAAGGGGCTCTTTCGCTGCGAGCATGCCTCGGGATCCAGCCATGAGGTGAATATCTGGTTGTTTGTGATTTAGTGGATTCGCCTGGAACATGGGTTGGATATGGGGTTAGTCAGTCAAAAGGAATGGCGGCACCTGAACTTTAGTTTTTAGCACAAGATGCGCATCACCAGAATACGTGAGACGAAATATCCCTCGAAACTGGTCAACGGTGAGATCCCCAATATCCCGAATTTCTAATTCGGGGGGCTTCAAAATCTAAATCAAACGAGTGAGGGATGGTAGTGATACGACCTACCTGGGTACCCATTTCCAGTTCTACAACTTCAATCTTGTCCGCGATAATGGGAGGCTTGTTGCCTTTATTGAGTGCGGTATTGAGCATCTGGATGGCATCGTAATGGAACTGGTCGGAAAACCGTGGCCAGTTGAACGAAAAAGACATGGTCAACCGAAAAATCTAGGATCTACGCCCGCAGCTAGAGTGCATGTGGAATTATATACGGGAGATGGGTAATACCATGACGGGAGGGTGCAGTGAGTGGTTGACAAGAGCCAGAGCTGGTCTTACCTAATATGGCGTAGACGCGGCCAGCCGGCACAGTGAGTTTGGTTGGCGTTGTCCAATCAGATCAACTTGGAATTGCTCATTGGTGTTACCCAGCAGATGATGGTTATTGGAGGCTAGACTCTAGCCTCCAGGAAGGGTATACAAGGATAATGCGTAAATCTACGAGTGGGTTAAAGTCAGAAGAATGCACAAGTTTGCTACAAGTTAAATACGAGCATCAAGTAAACAACATGCATGGAAAGTGATACCAATCAAATCCAACAGTGATATGATACAAACAAGCGTCCGCGCACCCATCAAAAAGACCAGACTACTTTTTCGCTGCCCTCAGTTGTGCACGCAAACTCCCATTTTCTGTTTGCATCGAGTTCAGCTCATCCAGGAGCGCAATCCGTTGTGATTGTTCTGACATCCGCATAGCATCCACCTCTTCTCGTGCTGCGTCCAGCGCCGCCCTGCACTCAGCTAACTGCCCTTCGAGTTGCTTTCTGACCATCTCGGGGGCACCAGCCGCCTCCTCCGCCAGCGCGAGAGCCCGGGCGCTCAACATGTTGTTGGCTTCAGTAAGCTGTCGACATGTCTCCGCCTGCTCCGCCGCATGTCGTTCCACCTCACGCTTCTCAGCATCGATCCTGTCAATGGTATGTTGCAACTGGAGTGCCTCGTCTTGCCTACGGGTTGGTCAGGAGCAACTCTCGCCCATACATCACACACTCACATGGCAGCCTGCCGCATCGATAACGTCATATTTCTCTCCTCCAGCGTCCTCACTTGCTTCTGATATGTTTCCAATGCAGTATTTCCTTCCTGCGCGAGTTTTCGCGCCCTGTCTGCATTCTGCTTCAATAGGTCATGGGCCTGGGCAAACCGAAGAAGTCGCTCAATCAGAGCCTTGTCATCAGCGATCAACGCCTGCACGCGCGCAGCGAACCCCTCAACGGTAAACGAGGTCTGGGGTGACATGACCTGCCCGTTACGAGTGGTATCATAGAGAGCCTTCAACGATCGGACGTCTAATTCGGAGAGAGAGGTGACGGTACTTCCCGCATTCGAGCTGCCTGGTGTAGGCGATCCGGTACGGAAATTACGGGGGCCGTTGAATTTGGATGCTCGGGCCTCTGGTGAGGGGA
>QGOG01006496.1:0-13914 GCA_003313185.1 Collybia sp. MG36 | reverse complement strand
GCCCAGCGAGCGTCCGCCGGAGACGACCTACATCCTTGCTACCTGTTGGATCAGTCTCGTGCACAGATATCCACGGAAGGGACCACAACACGGTGGTGTTCGTGGGCCAAAAGTCTAGCAGGGACGCAGTAGCCAATGATGAGGATGCGTCAATCGCTGACACGCGCCGCTTACCACCACTTGAGGGATGACCTGCGCACGTTACGATCCCTGCGGGGAGGCTTGCCGCAAACTCGGTAGGTCTATTGCGATATCATGGCCTTCAGATTTAATCCATGGCCACGGTGGCATACACCAGCGATCGGCTTGAGGCGCCGGTTGGCCGCACTCTTTCACCACGCGTAACGCATTCGATGGAGTTTCCCATTGCTCTTAGACCCGCATAAATCGCTAAATGACATGCGGATTAACGTTGGTCTTCAATGCCTCCGGCGGCAAACACGCGCAGGGTACCCTGACTCGGTCCGCAACTTGAACAACCAATCCCAGGTCGGTGTTTCCTTCCCGCCTGGTAAAAATCCAGGAATTCAGGAATTGTGAATGACAAAAACATTGCCTGTCTGCCCCTCCATTTGGGGTAGTTGGGAAACCTAGCCCTATTAGACTAAGTTAGTATCCGGGGCTCCGGATCGACCACAGAGTATCTACCAACACGTTTTAGGGATTAAACAACGTCCATGCACGCGGTACAATATAGCTTCAACAGTGAATTGCTGAAGGGGATCAGATTGCCCCTGAGGAGATACATCTTACGGCTATGAATTCATGATTGTTCGCGGGTGGCGGTCGACATCGCATGAGAACTAGTAGCGTGGGGAATCATACAGCTGGTGCAGGTTCATTTCTGGTGTTAAATATTGAATGACAATCAAATGACCGCCGAATACAACCTGACCTGGATTAACGTTGAAGTTTCGCGGCAGGCACTGCAGAGGCGTCTAACAAGCACTGTACTGAAGGAATATTTCATTGTATGAGATCGAAAAGACAAATGCCCAAGCTGTCGAATGCACCGCATAACACAAGCTCCTAGATGCGTATGCATGAATACGACTCAAAACAGATGAGCCTATACATTCCTCCCTCCTTCAAGGAGGAAAGACTCTGAGGAATCTTCTGAGCCGCAACTCCGGCCCGAGATGGGGCCATTGTTGGGGCAATCCTCCTATAAAAAATACGGACACACAACGCGACAGCATAGCCATTCGTTAGATTGCTTGGATTAGCCGTGGCAGTGAGTACTCAACAAATCTATGACCATTTCAACATCTGGCCGTTCAGTTCAGGTCTAGTTTCCTGATAAAACTTGTGTGGTATTATCAACACTATCACGATTCACGAACCCGCGCCCAGCATGGCCGTCATCGCCCGACCTGGGACACCAAGGGAATCATAATTTGTTCCCCATTTGTTGACGCAGTCATATTTTATCGGTGAGATCAGGCATCATGGACCATGAGACTATATCCTGAGGTCTTAAAATCCCCACGGCAGGCCACCCTTACTTTACCCTCTGATACCAGAAACAGCAGGTGTATCTCAAACCCATGCACCATTATGAGAAACCAATCCCTTGACCCGGGTAGATCCTATCCCATTATCCTTCTGGGGTGGACCCCTCCGGCTGGTCCCAGCTGATGCTTGTATTGGCATCTGATCTGATCTCAATCCACTAAATCGTAACAAGTCTACACCTGGTTTTCGGGATCTGTTGGGTTCATATGAAGTCGTCCCTACACAACCCTTTCGAATCCCTCTGAATCCCAAGCTCAAGGGGGGTAAAATGTATTGTTTGATTGAGCCTCCGCCATCTTTCTCCATCCGCTCCGAGTTGATGATAAAGAGCCCTTGCCTACAAAACGGAACCCACGCACGAAGCGCGGGAGACCCGTGTTCACTTTGTGGTTGTGGCCTGTATTTGAAACCCACCCCCATCACCAGACCTCGCCTGCTCCCTGCCATGATCGACTGGAGAGCTGAAAATCGCTTCCCAGATGTGTGGATCCAGGTATTACTCAATCCCGCGTTTCGAATTTTTGACCACCTTCGCCCCAAGTAGGGGTACTAGCCTCCGTTTGGGGGGCTGCCCGCGGCACGCTAGGCTTTCTGGTTGGTGCACAGCGTGTCCTTCTGGACCTGTGGGAAATTCGAACTGCACGCGCATTCGAGATCGTTGCTTGCAACGATACTTTCCGTCTGATAAATTGAACCGTGATCCCGGATGAAACGGTCTTCTCTCGGCTGTATTTATGTGAAGCACCAAGTGGCATACATCGTGGCGTGCCATAATCAACCAGGGTCTATAGCACACTATTGTTGGCGGTTCAGTCGACGGAGCGGCCACTTATTAGCTCCGCACCAACTCCAACAGTAAAACATGCCTATCAGCTCAGTTATTGGCAAGTTGTTGCTCGTCTGGGACAGGGCCATCGCGCGGTTCCGTAAACTCATGAAAGTAATTTTACCTAACTTCGTGTATCATGAACCATCTTTACATACAGAGGGGACAGGACGTCGTAAGTACTAGTGTGTTATCTCAGGCTGCCATAATTAATACATCGCTGTCAACGATCGTTCGATCGAGCTTTTTTTTATCATATGTAATGAATACCGGATGGGTTGTAGTCGCTTATAGCGCTGTAATTATACAGGTAGTTATCGTAAATATTACATCGCGTCGTACATCAATCAACATAGAGAATTGTTTTTAAATGCATTAGTTCTTCCATATTATGGTGTTTGCAGATATCGTTTTGCGGGCTTGCTTCTAAGTTGAAGGTTCACTTGACTGATTCTCGCCTGTATGGTCTGATTCGAGATCTTGTTGCGTCATTGGACTGTCGGTTCGATTGAGGTTCTCTGTTCGAAAAGGGGATTGGTTACGGGTCATATCATCTTCATAGCTGTTCTGCATGTCGTCTGTCTCTGGGGGTTGTGTCCAAATTCGGACGGCGCCGTCGTGGCTTCCGGTGGCGAACATGAAGGGGTCCTCAGCCGCATGGTTCCACGCAATACAGGTGAGGTCCCCGCCGAGAGCTTGGGCCCGAACATGGTGAAGCAAGGCACCTGACTCTTGATCCCATATATGAATGTCACCCCCTTGGATAGGCCATGAAGTAAATATGCGGATCGGTAGCTAGATATGCCTACCTTTCCCAGCACATAAGACGAGTTCATTGTTCTTGCCGCCAAAGTAGCTGGGTCCTGCAAAGTCGACTGGGACCTTCGGCATGTATGTGTGTCTGTTATGAATGTCATTAAACCGGCAAATTTGAACAAATGCATGGGGCGGAACCTCAAAGTAAGCCGCGCGGTGAGCACGGAACTGTTGTCTCGATCCTTGACCAACTCCAATTTCCAGAGTTGGGGCGGGGCCTATTGGGGATGGAATGGGAAAAATCTCCCGCAAATGTATTGTAAGACACACTTTGTTCTCATAACTGATCAGAGCAATTAGACCGCTTCGGGAATTTTGGGTGAGAGTGATGTCCCGGACATCATTTAGGACCGGCGTCTGACTTGATAATGGGTTGACTATTAGCATTGTGTTGGTAAAGAGTTTGTGGACCACCAACTTTTCAACCTGTTTTGTGTCCATGTTGTATACTAGGGATCATGAGCATACCTTCAGGGGTGGGATGGAGGGGAGCGGCTTACCAACAAGCCGTTTTTCTGCTCGGGACTTGCTGGGTTGTAAACCTGTCGGAGATGCAAGCAACGGACCAACTCCGATGAGGCGTGTCGAGTCGGGCGTAACAGCTACATCATGGAGCTTCATCCTACCGAAATGGTACTGATCTAGAACCTGTATTTATTGAATACATTCCCACGGGAGTTTTGGGTTGAGAAGATTACGGACTTTTCCATTGAGGTCCTGGCAATAGTGAGCTTGGTTAATGTTTACATGGGGGCAGCAGGATGAATATTCACCAATTTTGTGACATCACTTCCTTCCACCGAGATGAAAGCTAGAACAGTGTGAGTGGGGGTACTCGTGGGGGCATAATCATAGTTACCCTCTCCACCTGGGAACCAAGTGATTGATTCGACAGAAGCCTGGCGATCAATTGTTTTCTTGCAAACACCATCCTGTAAATAACATGATTAGTTGAGAATTACGATATTGGCAACTTCGGTTGCGCGCCTCAGCTGTCCAGACTTTAATACCTCGTCCGAGTTTGGTTAGCAACAAATTGCCAGTGGGAGACCTAAGCAATTCATACTTGAGCAATTTAGTTTTAGGGTGCAGATCATACGTACCAAGCAACTTGTCCCACGAAGCCTTGCGCGTGCGCAAGTATACGATGTGAAACAAAAGGGTCCTAGAGAGAGTTTCATTACGCCGGACAGGGTGCTGGGAAGACCAACTTACTCCAACGCGGAAGATGACCGAGGTTCTGTCCCAACTGCCATTGTCGTGAGAATCGTGCATAGCGGTGATATAAATCCTAACCTGGATGTAGCCAAATATTGGCCATCGGGTGAAAATTGTAGGTGCCTCACGAGAGCTTGGTGAGCTGCCAAATCCTGCGTAGTTTCCAAGCTCTTGAGTTTGGGAACCAGAGCTGCAACCCGGGATCGAAGAACGCCCTTTATGGGCTCATCCAGTTTTCTGCCACCATTTGTAAGGTTGGACGAAGAATTTGTCCTTTTCCGATGAGGTTCTCCTCGTGTTGTCCCAAACATGGACATGCCCAGAGGGGATGCGACTGCTGAGCGGAGCTTGACGCTGCGAATTGCGTTTCGCCACAAATCCTTACCCTTCGTAGATGGTGTAGGCACGGACTCGCCGCTTTCTAACTCCAGCGTGGACGTTATCACTGAGGGGTTGCCTTTCGATTCCACGTCAATAGGGCTGCGAGGAATGGAGTCTGCCGTCTGCCGCCTGGTTGGGGTGGAAGGCTCAACGGGGTGATTATGGAATGGTAAGGCATCCGTGTTGTACGTATGACTGGAATCGCTACCGCGCGAGGAAAACTTGTGGGCGGTTTCGAAAGTTTTTCGGCTGAGAAAGTGCCAACTGCTGCGGATGGAGTCCTGTCCAGCATGCACAACGTCATAGGTTTTTTCTATCCCCGGAAGGTCGAGGAATTTGTCCTTGGATTCGATGAGGACGTCGCTGAGCCATTTTTTACCACGGTGTCGGAGAAATATCCACCGTTCAGAGGCGAACCAGATGGAAACAGCCGCCAATCCAAAGGATGTAAATGCGGTGAAGACAGTGGTTATCGTGGATGTGATGTGATGCTAGATTCTATCAGCTGAATATACAAGGATGAGAGGGTGATAGGCGACACCTGTCCAGATGCGTAGGCAAAGCAGCAAAGCCCAATTGAGAAACTTGCGACCGACATTACGAGGAACACGAGTGGCGATCGCTTTATCCAGATTAAAACCCACCAAGGCACGCGGTGCCCTGGCGAGCGGCTTATTATGTGAAATGGCGTCAATATGACCAATAACGGCAAAGGAAGCGAAAAAAAAAACTCACTACATTGCTTGCTTCCATGTAAGCCCAAGCAAACTATTTACGGCCGCGCTGATACTAAACACAAGCGAGGCGAACCAAAATGAGTTCACGGCATTTTCGACTCGTGTCTCCACCCTATCGAAGGAAAATTGGAGCGTCGTCGCAGTTACAGCGGAAAAAAATGTCGCAACCGTGGATAGATTAAGAAGATTCGTGGCACCGTGCTTTTGAGCGAATCGAATTGTGGGGACACCTAAAGAAGGTTCGTGTGAGGGCTAGCACGATCCTAAGCTGGCTCCCTGACCGATTTCAATGAACATGCTCAGAGTTGATGTGATACTGTCGATATGTTCACCCATCTCGCTCGTGAGGTCATGAATATATCTCTGAACCGCTGGGTATCGGAATTGACCTGTTATTGGGTAAATTTTAGAACCTATTCAGCTCAGAAGGGGCAAGGGGTCCGAACTCACCAGCGTATTCTTGTAAACACGAAGCCCAATACTGATGTACACAAAACGGTCAGGTCAACAGCTGGCGAATTGAAAAAACTCGCCTTGAGGTCACCCTCGAACGAGTCAATTGATGCGTTGACGGCCTCATCCGTGAATTCCGGAAATTCGTTTAAACAATGCAAAAAGGTGGTTACATCAGCTGCCAGAGCCTCTAACTGGTTTGGAAAACTCTCTGGATCTAAGTTCTCATGTACGGTGGGCGTTACAGCATGTTGAGGCGCTTGGTATCTTGTCGACCTCCTTGGAGTGGTGGGTTTTTGCCGACGGCCCTTGATTTGTGGATCTACAACGGTGGTTTCACGGGCCAAGCGTGTAACTTTACGGGGGAAAAGATCGGCTGCATTCTCGCGAAAGAGAAAGAGAATCTTGGCAAGCCTCTCTCGAAGGTGAAATGAAGAAGAGAGAATCGCCACGGAACTACCCAGTTGGCGCGCTGCATTCGCAAAATTGCGCAACTGAAGTCCAAGAAATGAGCCAATCTATGCAGCTGACTGAACAGGGTGCGTTTCACCTCCTTGTCAAGATTATTTATTCTCCTGAACTCCGGTAAGTCAAATGTGTGGAATGAAGACTCGTGGGCTCACCTCTGAAACTTATTGAATGCTTCGGCACCCACAACCTGAAGATGCTCGTCGACAGTTGCTGGAAAACCCCATTGGGAAAGTTCCGTTTTAGTGAATAATTTACGTACGAACGTCTCTGTCGTCTTCGAAACTTGGTTGTTGGTTGTCACCTACAATTCGTCGGGGACAAATCTTCGGAAGTATTCAGAGTATATACCTCGGCCAATAGTTTCATTTTGCTGCAAAAGCATCTCAACAAGGCTGAGGATCGTTTCCCTCCGCGTTGGAGATGAGGGACGGGTGGGCGTGGATGCCCCAGCAGGGAGGGCGTCGGTAAGGTCAGCCATAAATGCCGCGGGCATGGCTATAGTGTAATTGGATTGATGCCAGTCAATAATTTTGGGGAGGCGTACTGTCAAGACAATGTTCCTCTTATATAGAGCGTATAAAACGCGTAAGGTATGCTCTCCAGTGTGTTAAAGTCGTGTTCGGGAGCCGTTTTGATCAGCTTGAGTATTGTCAGAGCTCCGTCAGCGTCCAACTATCTTGTTTTTGGAATCGTATGGGATCGTGAAAAGTCAGGGTAGTCTCGTGTGATTGAAAGAATGGAATGGTAGGCCACGCGCAAGCATCAACGCTTCACATTGTCTCCGCCTTGGGCGGTTGTGCCGCATGCATTCAGGCACACCTCATCCGAGGTCACGTGGTCACGAAACCAATCTACAAAATCTTTCATTTCGGCATCAACCGCTCGCAGTCTCATAGAACTTACAGCTGACAATCAGCCGATTGTCAAGTGTCTCCACCACAGCAAGCACTGTACACTTGCAATTACAAGCCCCTCGATCAGCGGCAGCCAAGCCCCAATTCTTACCACCATTCGCAAGTTATATCTCGACTTTGGACATACCTCGCCAGTCAGTGGTGAGTCTCCATCCAAGGTTTGGAAATTTGGTGTCGAGATTAACATTGACCGTATTAGCTACCAATAAACTACTGGGTTGTGATAACAGTCGCTTGTGTTGAGCAAAAGAAAAATAGTTGTGAGTAAGAAAGTAGCCTTGGGAAATGAATCATTTCAATCAAATATTTCTCCGGTTTTCAGTCATAGACCATGGCGACGCTTACTCGTTCAAGGGATGCGTCAACACATGTCACAAATTCTACTCTCGCATTGGATATCCCTGCTCCGTTTCCCCGAGAACAATTAATACGGGAACAGAGTATCAGCGGACCCATAACATATAATACAACGGACGGCTTGGAATCGGGGTTGGAGGCAGGACCCTCCCAAACCCTGGATGGTTCAGAAACCCACGAATCGGTAGCTAGTGGTGACATTGTGAGCAAATGCATGAGACGGCAAAAAATTCTCTGAATCCCTAATGTGCTCTTAAACAGCGTGAGGTTATGCCATCGATCTCATATGTTCAACGGTCGTGTTTGATGACCTTGAATAATTTGCTTTCTGTACCAACACACTGGACCCCGATAGTTCCAGACCGTCGGCATTCTATGCCTCCAACGCCAAATACATCAACCTCCCAGCAAATGTACCCCGAATACCCGTCCGCACTGCAAACGCTGGTCTCTAATCTCCGCAATCGATCCGTGGACGATAGCATGATCGAACACCATCCATCCGCCACCGAAGCCGACATGATACACGAGCTCCGTACCCGAGTCCAAACTCTTTCACCTTCACTTGACTCGGATGATTTTCGCTTAGCCAGCGCCCTCATCTCCTTGCTATTACATTTCGACCGCCTCTCCACTATCCATCGAAAGTCTTCTAAAAACACGACACAAACAGCCACCCCAAACTCACGATCTCTTGAACAACCGGAATCTGTCAACCTTTTTGACACCCTAAAACGACAACTCAGCGAATTGCAAATTGAACGCCAGTCTTCGCAATCAGGAACCCCCACACCCGGCGCGCCTCCCGTCCTTGCGGTTGAAATTGCCTTGCTCTGGTCTCAAATCGATGAAGAGCTTGAATCTGTGGTAGCCATGTGTAAACAACGGGCAGAAAACCTTCCCCGGTTTTCTGCTGATCATCTTCCACCACAATACGATCCTGACGACTACGCGTTCGAAGCCTTACCTGAATATGAATCAGGACATCATCCTCGACTTTCAGTGGAGGACAAATCTCATATCGCCAATCCACATCACTCTCCGATAGTTGCAGGCGGCCAACCAAACGAAAAAATGAGGCTGGATCTTGAGGCAGTTGCGATGGCCATTGACAGGCTATACCTGGTTGCTCCACAGCTACACAATCAACGAGTGGAACTAAAATCTTCTAAACTGGAACAGATGGAGAGAGCGAGGCGCGAGGGCGCCAAGCCAGCATCGTTGAATTTCAAGGGAAAACAAAAAGCCAATGAGATGCAAGAGCTAGAGCACATTTTCGACATGCTGGGCAAGGCATCGAATCGATCACTGATGGATCAGTCAGTTGTTCTTGATGGGGGAATGCAAGCCAGGTTTGAACGTGCGCGTCAACGAGACTCAGCCAAGGTTGTCTTTTTATCCACAAGAAGTTCATGTTATTTACGGCCAATTTAGCGAAATACCTTCATCGAACAGTTAGCCAAACACTCAGACGCAGGCCGATTGCATGGACAAGATGCCCTTGCACCCAAAATGAAAGATCCCGAAACCCTTCTCAGTTTACCCGAATTTATCAAGGAATCAATTCCGCTGACTTCGGTGCGCCTCGAGGATCCTACGACCATGCTCACTCTACCGGAATTTGTCAAAGAACCTCCACCACTTCACATCGTATCACCTGATTCGCCGACGGCGACCCTGAAAACGAAAAAGAAAAGTCGCCATCGGAGTTTATCCGCTCCTTCGCTATCCTGGCTACGCTCCTCCTCAAAAGCGGGTGCCAGCACAATTCATCCCAAATCCTCACACTCCAGGTCTCGATCCAGGGGATCAAACATAACACCGGGTACGTACCCCATTCCCTGCATCAACACTCATTCAATTGTCAAACAGCAAGCTTGGGAGTTACGTATGTTGCTGAAAATCACGACAGTCTCCAGCATATTCTCGCGTTCTTTAACGTCATCGATGCAGTCCCTGGAGTGGACATTGAGGCAGAAATTGTACCCACCCCGAAACATGGGTGTTCCGAAGGTAACCGCCTGATCATCAAGAGCGGTACCCGTACATCATCCCCACTCTACCTTCCTGCTCATACGTCTCTTGGAAAAAAGGACGTAAAAGTCCAGAGCGGTCACTTTGAAGTCAAATTGCCCACCACAACCCCACCTGCGGGCACCCCGCCCGAGGACATTTCAGCGCCTTTGCTTGACGCGTCCCATTTGGTCGCAATAAGCCCAACGTCATTTATTTGTGCTTCTTGTTCCCTTCCTCTCGTCTACTCACACGGCATTACTACTTATCGGGACCTCCCTTCGGAACATTGGGAAGAGTTGGTGGACGCCTGGATGTGCCATCCAGATCAGAAACTGCACCAACAAGTTGTCAATCACGGAAAGGGAGTATTCTGGCCACAACCTTCTCAAGCGCTTGTTGGAGGAAGTTATATCCTCTTTGAAGAATCATCACTGACAAAGAACAACCTGCACGTCAGCGACCATCAAACGGTGCGTCAACATTTCCGCTTTTCACCCTCTCCTCTCCGGGCGACTAAGAAGATCGACGTTGGCTTTCCACCAACGGCTGTCCACCCCACCTTAGCCACCCATCTCGGATTCTTCGGAATCTGGTAATGGCGTTGGGTTAAGTCTGGGGTGGCGGTTTCTTCGATTGATGCAAAGCGTCCTATATCAATGGGTATATTGCCCAGCCGCTCTTTTAAACAACTCTCGAGGTCATGAGGCTTACGTCTCGGGAGCTACCTTTGAGAACACATCCCCAAACCTGTTTTCCAAACCCTCACTAACATTTGTTTCAGCGAGGTGAACAATGGCGCCTTGTTCGGTGTCTTTGTGGAGCCGTTGTTGGACGCTGTCAGGACCATCCCTCGGAAAATGGACAAATGTCAACAGTGTATCGGCTCCTGAAATATGCCATTCGGCCCGTGAGCCCCACCTCCGAGTACGTTGCTATCATTGCAGCCGCTATCGTTAATCACCTCCCCTATACTTTTAGACCTTTGAGGATTTCATTATCCGCATTCATCGTCGAGGATATGATGGAGTATGTCCAAGCACACGCAACTTATCGGTTCGTCATATTGGATGAAGAAGAAGAGCGGCCTCGGATTCTCGTAAGATTTAGGTATCACACTCCCATTCGCGTCAATGACAACCAATTCTAGGTCTGGTTGTTCAAACCAAATATCCGACTGTCATATAGTGTATCGACCTCCTATGCAATCCCCAGAACAGCGTCGATCCGTGCTGCCAAGGTTCTTTTCAAGCTGCTAGGCCCGCTGGAAGAATCCACAGATTTAAACAAGTATCTTGCAACCCTAGACCTTATGATCAACCCACTGACCCCCCACCCAGCCTATTGAACAAATACCCAGGATTCCCGCAGGCAGAATATCTTTTCTATCCCATGGATATCTGCCACCGAGTTGCGGGATTGTTGAAGGAAAGCAATGGTTCATACCCGATGAGCATGCGCACTATGACGGGACTTGACGTCGGCTGGCTCCATCGTGCCTAAACCCTGATCGATGTCACCCAACCTTACACTAGGGGGTATATAATGGAATGTGAGAAATGGTGTACAGTTGTTGTATCTAATCATACCCCCCATTGGATAATAAGGGGCTTCACTTAGGACTGTCGGGGTCTCACTGAGTCCTCAGTATTTATGCCAATCATAGCTTTGTTCATTTGGTATTTCATCGTAAC
Organism: Collybia sp. MG36; assembly: GCA_003313185.1. NCBI lineage: Eukaryota > Fungi > Basidiomycota > Agaricomycetes > Agaricales > Clitocybaceae > Collybia > Collybia sp. MG36. The sequence continues at coordinate 2,519 of QGOG01006496.1, read as the reverse complement.
ATACATTGTTAGGGGGAATAACTGTTGATTCAACCACTCCAGACGGCCTGAATATCATGAAATAGCATCAGGAATGTACGGATTCCTTTCAGTAGAAAAGGGAATGCTTACAGGTCCGGGCTGGGTGTAAGTAGCAGGGATGGCTATTCAGGGAAGAAATCATTAGAAAAGGGGTGCTGAAGGTATATGAGAGCACGCACGGTAGTAGATGTTGAGCATGATCCCGGATTCCTGAAAAAGCGTCACTTTTCAAACAATTTTCAAGTGGATTGAATGAGTGAACTGACGTGTCCAGTGTAAACTCCTGGGATAGATACAAGTGGGCCAGGGTTTCCACTTCCTGTATATACGAGGGATCAGAAGCTGGCTACAAGGCCTCGAAAAAAAGACGTGCCTCCGCCAGTCACGTTGATCTGGCCGCAAGCAATGTAGAATTGGGCTATAGACATCTCACATCAGGGTCAAATCATGTGAACTATCAGTGAGACTCGCTCACCACCACCGAAAGTCGATGCAGAGTGGAGAGCAATGGCCTCCATGCGCACGAGGTATCTAGCTCCCAGTGAGAAGAGAACCACATCCAAACAGGGCCACCTACTGCCCACTTGGAAGGTTTCTCGGAACAGTGAAAGTCACGCCAGCCAAATCTAGTAGTCCCTAATGAAACATACCCAGAATATTAAAATGAAATCCCCACTTTGTGCGGGGAAAGTGAAAGCCGTTCCCCCATTTGTCGAGGCGGAAATTTGGTACACCTGGTTTATTTCAGTCTCTTTTGTGGTGTATCCGGTAGAGAATTACCTTGAACCAGACAGCACCGTCACCAGCGAACGTAGCGGCATTTCCGTTGGATGCCTTGGCCATGTACACATTGACAACCTGGCCGACCTCAGTAAACTTTAGCCGATGTAATCAAAAATGAAGACGAACACCAGGGTGGTAGATTGTCTGGTCGCACTCGAAGCCAAGTTGCGATCCGGCAGCGACATTGATTGTGGTGGCTGTAGCCCCCGTTTCCGAAGTATAACACCTAAAGTCTGCGCTTGTCACGTCGGTGACCTTTGAAAAGCTGGCCTCAGATACAGGATGAGAAGGCACATAAGTCACTTACGGGGGATTGGCTATTGTAATTATTGGTTTTCCTGACATTTACCCACTGGGGAGTAATAGCGCCATTTACAATGAGAGATGGGAATGTGTCTGCAGGCGGGTTAGCATATGACTCCCGCAAGAAGGCACCCACGAACAATGTGCGGCAGCCTCGGAGATAAATGCGGTCAACAGCGTGGTGAGGTAGACAAAGCTCTTCATCTTGCTCGATTGTGCGGAGAACTAACCTCCAGGTAGCAAGGTCTTATATACCTGCACATCGACGATAGACATCCCCGCGATCTGGGGTGTTTATTTTCGGAACGGGAGCAAAATTTCTAAGCGTGGTCTTCTAAGGTTGCTGACTGTGGGGGAGTGGGGCAACTGTCCCCGATAAGTGAACGAAGCTGATCCACGACAAGGTTTTTTTTATCCACATCCTCGATGGAGTCATAATTTCATCCGTTCTCGGTGGCCCATAGCATCGAAATACTCGTTTCAAGTACCAGTAGATATTTGCACCATTTTCGCCGCCGGGATTCAAAGGGGAGCATTTTGCTCCTGGGCCAAGGGCACACCAGCCGCGCCTGTGTTGGTTCATCCTCGGTTGAACCTATACATCCGATTATTCATTCGGATAGATGAGAATTGATGCTCGCAGTAACCACAACATCACGCGCAGGAGGCGGCCGCCGCTGCTCCCGGCGATATTCCGCAAGATACCGTATACCACACCAGGTGAGCCCTGGCCAGTTCGAATTTCCACCTTCCTTGGTGATATAGATGCCGAACAGCGAGCACTCAAACGACAGAACATTGACACCAGCAGACTTTCATCCCCCACCACTGATCCGAGCGGCGGAGGGGGACGGAGGCAATTTGAACTCGGTGCAGTCGTAAGTACATAGGCTTGGCAAACAAGCAGCGTTAGCCTGAGGCCCTGAGCGAATGTCGTCACCTGATAGTGGGGTTGGGCAATCACGCTTGAGTGTGACGTCAGTCACACCACGTCACAGGCATGTCACAGCTCATAATGACTGACCCATGGCCACAGGCACTTCCACAAAGATATTTGGAGCATGTTTAAGGCATGAGAAGGTGTATACTATCCATAACTTTGTATCCTGAGTGAAATTATTTTTATTCTTCAACCTGGAACATGAGTGGAGGCAATATGGTGTAAATATACATTATATTCTGAGTTGTTGTCTATAGGATTGATGGAAAGTGATGCAATTGCTTAGCTTTGCAGAAGTGAAATGATCTATGATATATTTAGAACATTTTGTTCTTGTTAGATTTTTTCTCTGTGACCTCCTTTATGCTTAAATGGCACTCCGACATGCCATTTAAGCATAAAGGAGGTTGTGGAGAAAAAATCTAATGAGAACAAAATGTTCTAAATATATCATAGATCATTTCACTTCTGC
>QGOG01006430.1:0-22601 GCA_003313185.1 Collybia sp. MG36 | reverse complement strand
TTGATTTTTTGATTTTTCGAATCACAGTCGGTACACGTGGACAAGAATACCCGAAACGACTGGATTAGTATGGGCTTGTTCAGTGAGCGGGAATGCACGTGGTACCAATATAATAATGATTTGCTAGATTTCGTTCATCTCCCTACAATAAGACACCATGGCTGCCGCACCCATCTCAGCTGCCCAGGCGGTTGGGGAATATCTCCAATCCCCGGATGACCTCGTCAAAGTGATGGCCTTTCGGAAAAAACTTGAAAAGGAAAAGGCCTCAATTGATGTGAGGCTGAAAAATGGTGTCAAGGAACAATTGCAAGCAACGCGCGAGGGGCTCAGGAAGCTGCTGCATACTAGGGACAATGTCCAGACCATTAGAGATGAGATGGTCACTGTGGAAAACGAGTGCAATGATCCTCAAAATGTGGTTGCGACATTTGACCAAATCAGCAGAGTGAGCGACCAAAGATTCCCTCATGTTACTCAACGCTCATATTCAATTCACTGAGGTTTCAATGGTACACCGCAACTTCGAGCAAACTGAGGAAATGGTCAATAATCTTCTTGAGATGAATTCCAAATTGGATGCCCTCGAGAACATGCTCGAGACAGACAGTCAAGATATCCTTGGACCTGCGCCAAATCTCCTCGTCATACATTACTTGCTGAATCAGCTAGAGGCTTTCCGCAACCAAACTATGCATCAGGCCAAAAAAGCATCTCCAAAATCGCGGGCAACTTTGGCTCGGTGGTTCGAGCGGCTCAATAATGTAATCGATGCCTTTGATGATTATATTGTTGGCTTAGCGCAGAATGTTCTCAACCTCGTCCGTGCGGGCCGCCCAGACGTTGTTGTCAAACTGATCAAGATTGCTGAAGTTGAAGGCCGAGAGGACGAGAAGGTATATTCGTTCTATTCTGCTGCGAATTGCTGAAATACGCTGAAATACGTAGGCCATAGCAATCCGCCTGGTCAAAAAAGCAGCCAAGATGGATGCTGCTTCCAAATTCAAATCAATGCAAGCCAACGCGCGGATCATCAAGCATTACCGCTCGAAAATTATGAAAGCCATAGCGGAGTCTATCAAAAGTAGATTTGAGGATGCTTACCATCAAGATGAACAGAATCCGGCCACCTTTCTGGAAAACCTTGGATGGATATACCAAGATATAATTCGCATCGAAAGTGACGTCGTCCCTTGCTTTCCCCCGGATTACGACATTTATTCCCATTATATCCGAGAGTATCACAAAGCTCTGAACGAAACTATCAAGAAATTGGTTTCATCAGAACCTGGCGCCAGCATTCTCCTCACTCTCTTTGAATGGCTTAAAGAATACAAGAAAAGTATGAAAGAGCTGAATGTCCCCCCAGAGCTGATCGAGCCGGCACTGCTCGATGGGAAGGAGCAATCACTCATCGAAGATTATTTGCAACAGATTGTCAAAAAACTTGATGAATGGTCGGCTACCCTCATGAAAACGGAGATTGGCGAATTCACAAAACGGGAGGAGCCGCCCGAACTGGATAGCGACGGAATGTATGGGACCCAAGGCGCTGTTATCCTTTTTCAGATGGTCAATCAGCAAGTTGACTTGGCGACGGAGAGTGGTCAAGGTGCAATTCTCGCTCGTGTTGTTAGCGAGACCAATCGCGTTATGCGGGGCATCCAGGAACAGTGGGTCAAGACGATTGAGGGAGAGCTGAAGAAGCAAACAGAAAAACCGGAAGAGGTGGCTGGGGGCCTTGTGGAGTATTGTATTGCTCTTGCTAACGATCAAATCAAATCGGCCGACTATGCTGAAGCCTTACTCGCGCGATTGGAACCATTGGTCTCAGAAAAGTACCGGGTCACCATCAACGAGCGTATAAACGACGCCATCGATGGATACCTCGACGTGGCAAAGAAGTGCATCCAAGCCCTCATTGATATCATTTTCAACGACCTGAAACCAGCTACCAAAGGTCTGTTCCAAACCCCATGGTATGATGGGATTATGCGGCAAATTGTAGAAACCATGCGGGACTACATGTCCGATTATCAAAGCTATCTCAACCCCACCCTTCTTGAACTTCTTGTTGAGGATCTGCTCGATGGCTTCTTGCTTACATACCTGAACGCCCTCGCAAATTCACCAAAACTCAAGATGCCGGCAGCTACCGATAAGATACGAGAGGATATTAGCGCCATGACATCCTTCTTCAATACCCTAAAACCAGCCCAGGAGATTGAAGCCTCACTGGAAGTCCTAGAAATGATGCTAGCTTTGTTGGAAGCCTCGAAGGACATGGTCTTCTTGTCCTTTTGGTCATTCGCACGTGTGCATGGACCCAATATTGCATTCATAGAGGGGCTGATGAAATCAAGAGGCGATCTTGACCGTTCGTCTGTTAACGACGTCATGGATAGCGTCAGGAGGAAGGTGAAAGATGAGGGCTTGGCCGATCGTATGTTGTTGGACCATGGTGCAATTTGCGATCCTGACATATCCGTATTTTCAAGCCCCAGAACCAACGATTATGAAGAAGGTGGCCATCCAAAATTCTTTCTCCCGTTTCCTCCGCACCTAACCTGCTACGTAAAACCAACCCCACGACTGGGTACGACTGGTGGATTATCTCGGCTCGGAACTGAGCATCAAGCATCTGTATCATGGATTTACATTGTACCATTGGGATGTACATTTAACAATAACTTTGTCTTGTGCCGGCCCACTCTTACTCTGTCTTTGATTTGTCCGCCAGCAATGCCTGCGATCTGTCGGGTAATGCAGCAGCAACTTCGTCTATCTTCTTGAACTGCCAGGGAAACCTCGAGGGATACAAAAAAGGGCGTAGATCAAATCCTGTAAAACTTTGAGCAGTCGAATCGAGGGTCTCGTGGATGCGCACTATTATCATCGGGGCTGTACGACTCCTGGCGCCATATTAAAATCATTTTGGAGAGGTCTCTAAAGAGCACCAACCGCGTGGTATGCAGGCGTGAGAGTTGTCATCTTATGTCTGTTCCGTGCATGTTCAAAGAAAAATAGTTTGACTTTGTCCGCAATCTGGGATTATGTGTGAATGATCGCCAATCTCGGCAAAAATGGTTTTGACACACCTGTAATGGTGAGAGAACTGAGCCCCACTCGTGCACCAGCTTCGTAAATGTACTGTATGGTCCACATTTTTCAACTTTGCGTAACCGTCCGAAGATGGATAGCTCATCATATGTCATACCCATATCAGCCTATTCGCGTAAAATGAGTAGTATTTTGACAGAAGAAAATAACGAACCTCATCAGACTGTGCGTATGTTTCAGTGATAGGTTCAAGTTCTGCGGTTGGTACGGCATCGAGGAAGCTTGGTGATAGTGAAAACGGATTCTCTCGATTTTGAGGCTATCATGCCTACCTGACCAGAATAGGTAAGTCAAAAGCTCCCTGCGCGTAAGCAATGAATTTCTTCAAATCCGTCTTGCTAATACCACCAATTGGGTTGATATCCGCTAGGCGCAAGATACTTCACTCGAACCTACGCAAAGCATGACTGAGCTTTACCTGAGGAGCAGTCATATTTGGTGAGATATCCCCGCAGACTGGATGACGGATGTTAGAAGTTCGGGTACCCTATTGAACAGCTTGACCTTTCATCGACGTTAGCGCTACCAAGCACGAGTAATCCACCTGTTTTCCCCCGCGCCCATGGAAGAAGCTGGGCAAACATGTATGCGAGTACCATACGAAGCCTTGCCTGATTTTGAGTGAATCTATGTCTCAACAAACAATCAAAAGTGAAACCTGGATATTTTGTAGTGCCAAGTTCTCCGCACTTGTACCTCCTTGTGAGCGGAACTGTGGGCGAGTACCCGTAACAAAGCCAAAGAGATTGCGAACAGCTGTGACGACGGTGTCCATATTCAAGTCCACATGATAGCTGGCCGCGGTTGAATCGGTGGTGGTTGAGGAGAAACTGGAAAGCTAACCTCCCAATTGCCTCGGATAAATTTTTTGCTCTCTTCCGAGTTTCGGCACTTGAATTTTCGGTACCCATATAACAAGTATGAAATATCCTGTTTGAGAATTCCCGTGGATCGGAAGGAACATAAGTGGAGTCTTCTGCTTCTCCTGTAATACGCCTAGCGTCAGCGATGACATTCTTATCTATTGGGCAGGATAAGTAAACTGGACAATCCAGCGAAACGTGGACATACCACCACGACGCGCAGCTTCTGCAACTAGTCGGCACATGGAATATACGATCACGGCTGTTGCACAGCTATCAATTCCCCCGCTGAGTGGTATAAAATATCCCTGTGTCCTTGATCGTCGCAGGTAATCCCAGAGCCAACAGGCTGGACCCAATCTGATCTATGGATGAGTCCCAAGAAGGAGAAGGTGATGCTGGAAGTTACTAACGCAATCTCCTCTTCGGGTTGATGATATCTGACGTTCCCATATTTTTCTGTACGCCAATCATCTTCTCTTATTTCTTCAAATTTGCCGCTAGTAAGTGAAAACGGAACTTCGACCCGGTAATAGTTCTCAGATTGAGCTGCTTGCATGCTCCTACTGCTCTTTGCTCGATGCGCACGGACGTCTTCGATGTCGACAGTCGCAGTCACTACTTCGACGTCGTTGAGCGAGAATTGAGAGCCTTGCGCAATAATTTGCCCATTGACAGCGATCATAGCGCAACCGTCGTAGTATAACCTATCACCATCACAGCCCTGCTGGTTCGCGTAGAGATATATACCGCCCAACTTGGAAAGACATGAAATCTGATGAAAATCTGGGCCAAGGAGAATTATATTTCCATACCTTGAGGGTGGCTTCTTTGATAAGTTCGACGCGGGTATATAGCTTGCGTAGTTCGTGGTGGCTACCACTCGAGTTTGTAAATATCTCAACTCCATCAAGTCCCATGAGGATATGTGGGCTAAAGGTAATGAGCTAGAGAACATAATCAAGCGAGAGGGATTTTGACCTAGCTGGAGTGAATAACTCTTCACACAATTCAACTCCCAGGCATGTATCTAATGTGCTAATCACCGCATCCCCGAATGGAACCTTCGTCTGGGTTTGTGGTTGAGTCCATCGTCACTTTACAGAGGCGATGTGATCGAGCTACCTGCTTAGTGACCGCTTGAATAATTCTTGGGAGATAATGATCTTCCCATTTTCGGTGCTTTGTCCAAGGAGTAAAATATCTGAGCTCGCGATAATTACCGTCGTTAGCTAGCCACATCTTAGGGCGGATGAGGAGAATTTTCCGATCATGGATGATTACTCGACAGTTGTAAATCACATTTTTGTGGACAACGGGCCTGGTGGAGTTGTCGATAACCAATAGGGCGGCAATTTGGGGCACATACATGCCGATATCGCATATGATGCCCATAGTTTCCTCCGAGGATAGCAACTTGGCCAAGACCTCCCAAGAATGGAGAACAGTGTCGCCTACAATGACCAATCAGCGGTAACCCCAGCCCCAAAATAACCATTTGTTCTTGCCCTCGAGGAAATGGTCAAGGCATCCGTATCCCCTAGGGGCCCGAGTGAGAAATGTAGATGCGAGTGCAACGTCAACTCACGGTATCTCAAGCTCAGGCCCAACTCGCAGTCTAGCTCCCCGGCTTTTCGCGATGACAATACTCGCCAATATCCGCTCAAGGTTGCCCTAATAGTAAATCAGTGGGTGGGGCAGATTGTTCTTGCTCTGATCAAGTTACTTGAAAATCGAGGGCCCATTGGTTTAGGGAGCTAGTGGAAACGCAGCTGAGCAAGTTGAATTCGTCAGAACACTGAGTATGCGCACCAGCTATGGAGAATGAATGAAATGTTATCAAATTATCAAACCGAACATCGCTCACGTAGCTAATGTGATGAGGTGCCCCATATTATCCGAAAGAGCCACTTTGTGTTGGCAATGGTCCTCACCAAGTCGGTTGGTAACAATTCGGTCCGCAGGCCCGTTCTGATAAGATAGAAAATCAAACTCGGAGGTATGTAAAACGTATATTGACTATGACTCTATATGTATTGTGGTTGGTGATAACGAACACATGCAGTATGGATATTTGAGAGCAATGGGTACGGACTATAATAGCTACATGTACAAGACTAGTGTGAAATCAGGTCCGCTATGAAGCCGAATTAGCATATGAGGGAGGACCTATGCGAGGGGAGTGATGAGTGGATGTTGAACAACACAATGTCGCATATACACACCTGGTGAGCGAGGGGCATTTTGCAGGACATTGATCAACGACAGCCTCTCCTCTGCTGATAGACTATCAGCCACTCGCATTAACCCGTCCATCGCCGCCTTCTTATCTTCTTTAGTCAACTCGATCAAACGGCGCATCAAATGGTCAGCTTTGAGTTGAACCAAAGCCTGTGAGATGTCGAGACTCTCCAGTTTTTCTGCAACTTCGCGGTAACTGGTGCTTGGTTCGATGGAAGCGAGCCCGTTCAGCAGCCGCACACGGTACTCAAAGGTTGATCCCGGACTCGCCTCCGCAATCGCCGATAGGGCAGCAGATCGCGCGACGCGGGCGCGTACCGCCCAATAGAAATGCCTCCGCGCGTTCTTCCATTCCGCTGGTTTAGCGCAACCTTTGGCTTCCATACGTCCAACGCGACTAGGATTGGTTTGTCAAATGGAACATGGCAGGAAGATGAATGAAAACACACTCATGGAGGTCTGCGTATAGCAAAGCTATTTGCTTATAGGTTGGTTGTAGGAATGTTTCGCGTTTGATCAAGGCGGCAGCGGCGGCGGATTGTTCGTCGGGGGACTTCGAGGAATCTTTGCTGTCCCGCTTGAGTGAAGCGTACTGCTCGTCGAGCCGCTCCATCAGGGCAAGAATTTTGTCCCGTCGCATTTTGATCTCAATAATACCCTCAGGCTCCAAAATACCCGCCCGAGCATCCACATCGGCATACATTTCCATTTGTTCCGAGTTGATGGTGGGATCGAGGACAACCCAAGCGCCACCACGTAATTCACCATTGGGGACGATATAAACAAAGACCGGCTGCTTGTAGCTCGAAAGGCCATCAACGATTTTCGAGCCTTGTTTTAGAACTTCATCGTACATGTCTTGCTGGCCACCAGAGAAACCACGCCAGTTGGCAAATATAATAAGGGGGAGGCCCTCCCTATTAAAATCAAAGATAGCTTGTGCCGTTTTGTACGCAGAATTGGGATACCACACTTGACCTGCCTCCATTATCCGTTGTTCGAACGATGCGGGATTGGCTGGGTCGGCGGGAACGATGCGTTCAATGGTTCGCGTTTCAACAGCGATGACACCCATGGGAATGCCGCCGAGGCGAGCACGCCCCACAACGACGGTCTGGGCCCAACCACTGAGCGTCTCTTGGAAAGAGTTTTGATCGAAGAATCCGGTAAGATATTCTGAGGTAGCTTCGTCCGTCTTGCCTTCGATGAACCATCGTGGGTCATACGCACCCTTTGGAGGCACGTACCCGATATCGCGATCCCAACTGTCCGGAGTTTCGCGCACAGGTAGAGCACCATCCTTGACCTCAGGGACATAGGAAAGCCATTCTAGAATCTGGGTAGCGCCTTGCAAATCGCTACTGGCAGTGAGATGAGAGACACCGTTTTTGAACATGATTTGAGTTCCGCCAAGCTGTAGATTTGACGTATACACTTCGCGTCCGAGGACTTTGTTGAGTGCACCAGCGCCAGTAAGAATAATCGGTTGGCCTTCAACTTGGACCGCACGTTCCCCGAGGCGTACAAGGTAAGCACCAATGCCCACAGAGCGTGCGGTGACGAGGGTGATGGTGAAAATGTCATCATATGCGCGGGATGTTTCTCCTGCGATTAGACCCGACCCCCTCAGCGATTCGACACCCAGGCCATCTTGAAGACCAATGATATCGGTAATCCTGTGGCGACGTTCACCCTTATCATTGATTTCCACCGTCCGTACGGCATCCCCGCCCTTCTCTTGCAGTTTGAGGAAGTTGTCGTGGGTGAGATATATGTAATTTACGCCCTTTTCAACATGCTCGTCGTCATTCCACGCTGCAGAAAAAAGCGGGAGGATTTCTTCGGCAAGCCCGATGCGAGCACCTGAGTTGGCAGAAAGGTAGATGCGAGGAAGTCCGAGCGCACGAGCATACTGGGTGACGAGATAGAAGAACTGGTCTTCAACAGGTCCGAAGGAGCCAATTTTGTATGTGATATCATTCGCCACGACGACAACTCTGCGGCCCCGTGGGAACTCAGGGGTTCGGAGGTTGAACACCCATGCAACCATTCCACAGGTATTACTTCCTGGGCTCCGGTCGACCTCCACGAGCTGATCATGCTCATCGAGGACTAACTCCCTTGAATCGAGGAATGTTTTTGGTAGTGAAAGGGAAGGGTCAGTAACACGAGCCTTGACCCAGACGTTGTGTAGCGCCTTGGAGAAGAGGTCGGGGAAATCATAGACATATGTGGTGCCGATTAGATGAGCTTGGTATCGTTTAGGCTGTAGTGACTCCTTCGTCGGATAGGCCTGGTGAACAGGCTGCAAATGTAGGGGTCCTTTCTCACCAATCGACTTGAGGATGGTAGTGCCTTTGTCCGTGGTAATCTCCTGGTAGCCATGGTAGTTGACAATGAAGCCCGACACATTCTCAATGATGCATCGAATGGGTGTAACATTGCCATCGCTGTCTTCTAAAGCGATGCGGATTTCGGACCCCGTGACATGGAGTCTCCACAAACGTTTGCCATGTCGTTCAATAAAACCAGCGATCGCCGCAAGGACGTCTTCATATTCGACGGCGAGGTTGTAAACGAAGTTCATGAATATGTGGTTGCAATCCGCGTTGCGATGCTGAGCACTGACCACTTCCAAGGCATCCAAGACGTTGGTAACGAGGCGATCGGTTTCTGAGATCAGATATTCGGCAGTGCTCATGGTTCCACGTAGGCGGCCTGGGCGGATCAGAGCGCGGATGAAGAACCGATTGTCCAATTGGTTTTCGCGGGCGACGGCATGATAGATATGGATTTGCTTCGCTTCCACAAAGCATGGCTTCAAGTTATAGTTGGACAATCGACTGAGCTCCAATTGGAAGGCAAGGGCAGGCTCAATATTACGAATCGCCTGCTCTTCACCCCAGGACCCCTCGAATTCGCGGAGGGTGAAATAGATTGGATATTGACCACGGCGGCAGATTAGAATTGAAACACGACGAATACCACGACGAACAAGAATTTTGCTGTGGTCATTGACAAACGTAGTAACCTTCCCGGACCATTCTGCGTCGGGGATATCGTCGGCCTCATCGAAGATACGAAGTGCGATATTAATTACATTGGGTGGTTGGCTGTTCGACCCGTACCGTTGGCGATATTCATCAATGTCAAAACTGGGGAGCATGTCGGCGACCTTGCCGAAACCGCGCGCCAAAGCTTCGAGGTTTGGGAAGGATGCAATCGCGCCCGTTCGCACAGGCTGAGATTGGTGACGATTAATCATATATGTCAGATCGCTGACAGATCCTGCTCTGCGGTTTTCACTGAGGGAGAGTCAGATAGGAGGTAGAAGTCAGAGAGAAACAGTTCAACTCACCCAAATGAAATGCGGGGGGTAGAGGGGGGTGAGTGGGATTGCCCTAAATTAAAACGCCAAGTGACGATGCTGGGAGAGTCACCATCGTCCAGGGTATCGCCTTCCTCATAGTCGATTGAAAGCAATGTATAAGCTCGATAAGCGCGTCGAACATAAACCTCAAAGGCAGCTTGAGAACATTGTTAGCTATTATGATGGGCGGTATAATTCAAATTTACCCAACGTGACCATGGGGTCGTGGTGATTGAAGAAGGCAGGCAGGACATCGTAAACGGTGTAACGGGAGTCACTCAGCTCCTTCAAAACCTCAGCAGAAGGGGTTCTGGAAGGTTGTGAGTGAGAGAACACATTGCTTGGCTTGTCATACCTTGGCCCTTGACCTTGTTCGCCGTAGTAATTGTGTGTAACCGAATTTTTCAAGACTGCCTCCATCTGAACCAAGCGTTCCTCATATGAAGGCATTTGGCCAAGGATTAAGACTTCACGGGCTTTCAGTGAGACAGATGTCGACGACCTAATAGGGACAGGTTCAGCATTGCTGGCACAACCAGAACAGATCGAATGCAACACACTTCGCCTCTAGGGCTGCAAGGTCCTGCAGGACATTGTACAGGCGACTGTCAGAATTCGAGACATTGAGACCACTTGTTTTGATGTGGTCGAGAAGCGCCAGCACAAGCTTGGCCTTGCTCTGAGCCTTGATGTGGCTTAGAACCAAGCTGGCCACTTTATCCAGCTCATCTCTGTGTTGCTCTCGAAGGGCCAAAACACGTGCTTCAATACTGCCACCGAAGAGTTTTTCCGTATTGGCATATTGCTCTAGGAGATTAGCAACGACTTCAGTCTCATGGCCTTTCAAGCCACCGAGGTACCGCTCAAGGGTGTTGAAAAGAGCTGCGACCTGCGAGCGGAACATGGTCCTGTCTTGAGGGGGAAGGTTATCTTGGACGTAATGTTCCAATATCTTTTTGATTCGAACAGCAGGGAATTCCTGGGAATCACCCTTCGCTCTAGCTGCGTCAATAGCAGACCTGATGTTGTCTTCTAGTTTCGCTGGTATACGACCTGAAAGCGATGAAAGGATGGCGTTCACCTCGGAATAAGGGAGGTCGGGTTCATGGAGTACATCAGTAAGATCCTTGAGTGTTGCTGCCATCACAGCTTGGTTATCAAACCCGTCCAAGATGTCGCAGAGAACACCTTGGCAGCGGATGAAAAGTTGGTGAGGCTTGCTGCCTATGACTCCCGGGGAACCCATTGGTGGAAGCAGGCCCTCGAACGGTTTCGCATGTTTGACGCGGGCGGGGTCGTCGAGAGTCAGGATGCCTAGGATATCACCAGGCTCAAGGCTGACTCCCGGTTGTTTGATCAATTGAACAACTCCGTCTTCGGAGGTGACGAGTGGCATATACATTTTCATGACCTACCGCGCGAATAGGTTAGCGAGGTAACGGACAGCAAAGAACCAGACAAACCTCAATCTCAGCGTATTGCTCACCAGCATTGACATGATCCCCGCTGTCAACGAAGAATCGGATGAGTTTACCAGGGCTGGGACTTCGCAATTGGGTAGGGTCATTCTCTTGCTCAATCAGGCATGTTTTGGCATCAACCATCAACCTGAGGGCACCAACTTCCTCACGCCAATATATGGAATGGCTTTTCCCATCCAACAGAACAAGTAATCCGCCATCAGCCAGGGGGCGAGCCCCCACCATGGTTCGACCGCCGTTGAGATAAAGGGTCCAAACGGTGGCGGATGAGCGAGCAGCAGTGAAGGAATATCTAGTGTTGTCGTAAATGAAATCGATGCCAAATACGGTCTTCAGCACGTCGCGTGCGGGGACCTGGCCCTTGTCAAGAACGCGTTTATATTCAGTCCAGCAAGCTTCAGATGCCAGGTAGGCCTTAGTGACTGCCCCACAAATGACAGCAAGGGTTGCGTCAGGTCGTTCCGCGGTGAGTTTCTTGCTGATAAGAGAGTCGAGCCATCCGGTCGTGATGGTATTGTTTTTGAATGCGTCAAGTTCAAGGAGTTTGATGAGATACTCCACCGTTGTCCTAAAATCGCCTCGAATGCTCAACTCCTTCAAAGCAACAATCATGTTTTTCCTGCTTTCACCTCGATCCTCCCCGTAGGCGAAGATATGGCCGAATTGAGAGTCCGCGAACTCGTGGAGACCACCAGCAGTGCTAACAGAAAAATATCCCCAGACGTTTGTACTTGAGCGGAAATTAAGCTCCTGAAGGGAACCCGACGAAGGCTTGAAGCCCGCATCAGGATTCTCAGCAGTGATACGGACTGCAACCACATGTCCCTTAGGTCGGGGCTTTCGTTGAAGTTGATTTGCATCGGGTTTTGTCATGTCGAAATCAATCTCTGACGAACCAGTGGGAGCTACACCATACAACTGGCGGATATCACGAATGCGATGCAGAGGGATACCCATGGCAATTTGGAGCTGTGCAGCTGGGAGATTGACCCCAGAAACTATTTCGGTCGTTGGATGCTCGACTTGCAGACGTGGGTTGAGTTCGAGGAAATAGAAATAATCCTCCGCGTGGCTGTAGAGATCTAGAGGTCCAAGAAATCGTTATATAGATGATTGATGAGAACAGGAAGGTGATACATACACTCCACTGTTCCTGCGCTCACATATCCGACCAGTTTAGATAGTCGTACTGCTGCTCGTTCCATTTTCTCAAATGTCTCCTCCTTAGCGATTGTGACTGGCGCTTCTTCGATGATTTTTTGGTGGCGCCGCTGGACGGAACAATCACGTCCAAAGAGAGAAATGGCATTGCCATATTGGTCTGCAAGAAGCTGGACTTCGAGGTGACGAGCCTGCCCAGCGAGCTTCATAATAAAGATGGGAGAACCTAGCATGTTAGTCTGAATGGAGGTGAATAATCATGAGATTGGGAAAGACAAACCGGGTATTTCTCCAGCAACCGCATGGTAGGCATTTTTGAATGCATCGGGATGCTCGACCTTCCGTATGCCCTTTCCTCCCCCTCCTTCACTGGCTTTAATCATTACTGGCCAGCCGATTTGCTCAGAGCGTTTCAAACCCTCCTCCACACTCGTGACGCATGCATCTGCATAAGCTTTTTCGGGAACAGTAACGAACCCCGCCTCTGAGAGAACGGTGTCGGTGATCCCCGTCCCGGACCACGGCATGGTAGGGACATTCGCGCTCTGGGCGACAATCGTACTCGAAATTTTGTCCCCAAGACTTCGCATGGCGCTTCCAGGAGGACCAATGAAGACAATCTTGTTTTTGCTAGCAGCTAAGCTCTCCGGGAGACGAGGGTTCTCCGAAGCATGACCCCATCCAGCCCAAACAGCATGGACCCCGGCGCGTTCAGCGACATCAACAATGAGATCGACGTTGGCGTAATTATTATTATTTGAGCCTCCGGGGACCTCAATGTACCGGTCAGCCATGCGAATATATTCCGCATTCACCTTCAAGTCCTCGGGAGTGGCCATGACGGTGAACTCGACTTCGCGTTCACTGCCAAAGGTTTCATAGCTCCATTGTCTAATCGATCTAATTTCCTTGACGGCCGCAATACCTGGCCGGCACCAACAACTTGAGCAAAAATTTTAGACGAGGGAAGTTATGAATTCACCATTATTTGCGATGAGGACCTGGGAGCGAGTAAATTAGAGAAATTGATTTAGTGACCAAACCGAATAACCTACTTTTGTTATCACGGTATGACCGCCATTTGTCTGGACAAAATCTTGAACGGTACTAGCGGATGCCCTGTCCAAAGAATTTCCACCTTGGATGAAACAAAATTGAGAACGCAAAAGGATGGATTGATATAAGCGAGCGTACCTATATATTGCTGCACTCTAGAATGGTCGTAGGCCGACATGATGGTTTAGGAGAAAGAAACAGCGAAGAGAAAGGACTCGTCGCGGTCTATATAACGGAACGAGGTAAGGGAACCCGGGCGGCGTCCAACTTTGCAAGACACTGGGGTCAGAAATCAACTCCCCAAAAATTCCTGGCTTAGCTCAGCATGGGTGTGTATAAAAATGCTTTTTCGGCCCTGGCAATAGTGTTACAATACACGTATGCTCAGGTCCATTTACAGGTTCATTGCTCTGTGTGGACGTCATGACATCCTTTGCCCACCGGACATTTGATGCTCGAGTGGCCAACAGTATGATACTTTACATATTAGTTTATGAATAGTATTTAGTGCCATTTCCTTGAGGCTTTCATGCACTTGTATGAAGATCCCAAAAGGTGGGTATCACCGCTCGCTCGCAATGGGTGATGTTCTTGGTTATCCCCGCCTGAACGACTAGCACTTAACATTCGTATTCGTCGGTACAATGAAGATCCTCCGCCCGTTGTGGGCCAGTACATGCCACTGCACCAGCGATATTACCGCTCTAGGTCCGCAGGGAATCGTCATAGCCACCACCCGAGACAGGGTAATCAGACATTGGCCGCATTGCTACGAAAACCTATCATCACCAAAGGCATGCATGCGTTCAAACTCAAGTGATTAGTGATGTTCCCCCTAGAAGCGATGTCAATGACACACTGTTCCCATATTACAATTCAGGGTGTTATTGACATGAGTCTAGCGGGAAATGAGATTCCTTCCGCTGTTCCGATCTGCATGTTAGCCATGAGTAGGGCAGAGAGGCGTCGCCCATACCTGGCCGTCTTCCTGTCGGTCGTGGCCACCTCCATTTTAGCCCGATTCAAAACTTTTTGGAACTCGGCAACACGGTGCCGCATCCTTGAATGCATATAGGCCTTGGAACACTTGATGTGATAGTGTAGATAATCACGGAACAGTTCAATGTGGGAGATCGTAGCAGAGGCTACGGTGGGATTCGAAAAGTGTCGAGGGAAAAGGACAAATGTTACATAACCCATGTCTTCGGTCGTACGCAGCCCGGGGAGGTGTCGAATCTCCAGCGGGGGGTCACGGTTGGTATACAACACCTGGGGCGCATTTTGAATAGAGGGTTGTCGCCGAGCATCGACAAATTCCTGACAAGGCGGGTACAGGCAAGTTGGCCGACAATCCTCCTGCAACAAATGCCCTGTACATACCTGTAAAAACACTTTACCGAAAATTCTATCTGTTTCATCCCGGAAGACGGTCGAAAATATGACAGTGACACGATCGGGCGATGCTTGTACATAGATCGCCTCCTCGTCACGGTAATGGATCTGCATCAACTCCCCTTGTCCACTCCCGGATGATTCTAATTGTTTCTGGGTCGCAAATCCACGTTCAAACGGTGCTGCTAAAGCATTTCGCTTAAGCAAGGCAATTGACATAACAAAGGCCTCGCGGGCTTCTGTACAAGAACCAGCATCCAACAACGGGGTCGCATTGGCAGGGTGAACAACGCACCGGAATCACTTGGGGCCTGTTCCAGATCAATCTCCAAACTGACGTTGTGCTCTGGCTCAGGATTGCCGATTAGGGAGCCGTACTCCCTTTTGAGGACATCCATAGCGCCATATTGAACCAGCTCATCCCAGCAGCGAATATGCATCGACAGGAGAAGGACCGTTTTGCGATCGGGGGTGGAGAGGCGGAATCTGACACCATCGTAATCGACAAACTGTAGGTCCAAGGAAGATGGTCTTTGCGAATAATCAACGCTGGCTGCGG
The DNA here is from genome assembly GCA_003313185.1 of Collybia sp. MG36. Taxonomy (NCBI): domain Eukaryota; kingdom Fungi; phylum Basidiomycota; class Agaricomycetes; order Agaricales; family Clitocybaceae; genus Collybia; species Collybia sp. MG36. Next base: position 7,358 of record QGOG01006430.1, on the reverse strand, counting down.
CCAATATCTATGCGCTCACTTAATCAGTTTCTCCGTCAGTGTAGTATGTATGATGACATTGTGTGGCTACTCAAAATGTCAGTACAGAAAACCCGATCGTGGACGTGAAATATACCTCAAGGAGTATCATCTTCTATGTCAATCTACAAATCTCAAGCTGAGGCTCTGTCGAAATCCGCGTCAAAGGACTGTTGTTATCCAAGGCCCAAGGGGTATGTTGCCCAATATAAACAAATCCAAACTGAGAGCGCTCTGCGTTCGTCAAACTTTGTTATGACCCTGAGGTTTGTCGAATCCGGTACATAATATGATTTCAATACAAAATCTGGATGACGGAGGTAATGTATGTGGTAAAAGGTTCATAAGTAAACCAGAGGGTGTCAAATAGTCCGTCCGATAGTGAAGCAGCCTCGGAAAATATCCCAGATTTGTAAATGCAAGGGGAGGGGTGCATGTAGTGCTGAAGAATGACGAAAAAAACAGCCAGAGGGCGCAAGGTTGGATGATTAGTAAATATCAAACAATTTGCGGAAATCTATGGGCTCAGCAGGTGTCGAATCCGGGAACGAAGAATCCAGATGAGCAGAATAAAGGCATGGGGGCTTATCTTCGCCGCTGTTGCTGCCACAAGGCTAAAGGCACGTCTTCCTCCTCCCCAATTCCATTGGAATCTCGTTGGTCCTCATTTATACGAGGGCGACTCCCATAGGAAGGAACGGCATGAGCACTCGTCCCCTTGCGCACTTTGCCGTTGGCTTGTTGCACGGGAGGGGAAGGCACCGCGGTCGCGGATAAAGAACGACCAGGGGGTCTATTGCCATTCGTCCCCGGAGGACCCTCCGGACTTGAATTGGAGTTATACCGGTTGGGCGTGAGCGGCTGTTGGTTATAGTGTCGTGGCGGTGATCGCGACCGGCGGTGGGAATCTGGGGGTGGGGATGGTGAGTTATGGTTCCTTGGTGGAGGAGGTGGTTGCGATGACCGGGAGTTATCGGCTGGGGGCATAGCGCCGGGGGGCAATCCAGGTCGTTGTTGTTGGTTGTTCGTATGATCTGTTGAATAATAGAGCTGTTCGGAATTTTGGGGATGAGATTGTACCAGAATTGGCGGGGTATTGGTGAATTGAGGAGATTGTTGGCGGCTAGGCTGTGCGACACCCCCAGGAGCAGAGAATGATCTACCCATCGGTGCACTCTGATTATTGTAGCCGTTGAATTCTTGCTCCATTACGCGGTGTTGTTTCTCATATTGCGGACCTTTGACAGGCATTTCCGCCGCCCGCCGCCCGTTACCCGGTGAGCCTGGGGCAGGCGCTTTTGTGAGGGAGCCTCGTTTACCTGTTTCCCGTTTCTTGCTTTCCATTTCCTTCTCCCGTCTCTCCCTCTCTTGTCGTTCCTGTTGCTCCTTTTCTTGAATTTCCGACTCCCGCTCCTTTTGCTCGTCCGCCTTGGAGTCGTTTTCTCCTGTTTCTCCACCTGCTTCATTGTTCACCAGCGTCCCACCAGTCTGGCCATTCGGAGGGGATCCTGGAGTCGACTGGGCTTTATTAATTACTCCCAGATACCAGAACATCAAGTTGCTGATCAAAACCTGCTCATATAGGGGTCGCCTTGGATTAGCCAACTTGATATGGCTTAATCTGTAGATGGCGCGTTCAACGTGAATGGGATACCTCGCGTATGAGTTTGGGCCGCTTCCGGGTGCAAGTCCAGGGGACGTGGGGGGAACGTAATTTTTTGACGACTTGGACGCGCCAAGGAGTGCCTGGGCAGCCTCTCGACCAGAAGTACTGGGATGAATAAGTGGGGGAGGATAATCGGACTCTTGCTTCTTCTTTGAGCCACCAAAAAGAGAGCCAAAAAAGCCCGATTCTTTCTCCTTTTCCTTCTCTTTTTCGGCGGACATCCGCTCTCGACCATCGCGATCTTTTCCATTCTTCTTCCCACCCTTATCGCTACCCCATTTCCCAAAGATACCTTTCTTATTTTTATCCTCTCGCTGACGAGCGGGGGGACTAGGTGAGGTTGAGAAATGTGACGGAGGTGACTGCAATCGAGGGGGAGTCCCTGTTGCGGGCAATGACGTGGATTCAGGAGATGGGGTTCGTGATGGTGACTGTTCTGGTAGTCCTTGAGCAGGAGAAAGAAGACGTTGAGGTTGGGGTTGCTGTATGACTGGCCCAAGAGCTTCAAGGAGTGCCGGTTGAATGGCAGCTGGGGGTGGTGGAACCTCCGGAAGCTCAACAGATACGGGCGGGGGGGGAGAGGTAATAACAATCGAGTCTGGCGCATCTTCATCGTCGTCCCTAGCATAGGCGCCATAGATGTCACTGTATGAATCCGGCCTTGTGTGGCTTGGAACCTCATCCGACACACGTCGATTCATGTCAATAGTATTGGATTCGGTGGAGTCGCCATGATCACTAGAGGAGAAATCACTAGATGTGCGCTGCTCCATGGACGTCGCACTAGTCCTCGCAGTTGCACCCCTCCGAGTCGCGGTGAAGCGATGTCCACCGCCGTCTCCCGGAAGCCCAGGCTTGCGAATTTTTGTGCGTGCAGCACGACGCAATATTTGCCCTGGGGGAGGGACTATGATTGGTACATCCGCTTCATCCCCCATTTCTGGGATATCATCCATCCTGTCAATGGCTAGGTTCACGGTCAACGCCTTGCAATGGTATGTGATTCATGATAAGAATCACATACCTGAAGGGGACACATTCATGCTTATGCTCCTGCGCAAGATGTTTCTGAGCTTTGTTGGGTCGTCGCTCTCCGATGCCTCCTCAGCCAATTCCTCCAGTTTCTGCAAGTCGTTTATCGTTAATTGAGGGCCGTGGTTAGCGTAAAGGCTAGTACGATTCCGCCTGAGTGGAACGACCGTCTCATCCTCAACTCCGTCGTTCTCTGAAGGGCGGTATTGTCTGCTAAGCATTGATTTTTTGCGGCCCAAGCTTGATGATGAACTTAGAGATGACATTGAATTCGATCTTTCTGGAGTGGAAGCACCATCGACCGATGAAGGTGACCTTGAATGCTCTTTGAGGAAAGCGCGAAATTCAGCAGGTGCGATCTCGGGATGGAGACTTGCAGGTACCCAGAACAGGTGAAACGGGTCGTCGGCAGGGTTATTCGGATTTTCATCTGCGCCGATGACTGCGGCATGCTCTGAGGACAAACTGTCCTCGTGCGAGCTACTGGAAGAGTCTCCATCTGCGTTTGAAAAGGATGCACCACTGGAAGCCGTTCCTGACCAATACCCTGTTGGTGATGAGGGCGGCGACTGATTGGGGAGGTCTGGATCTATGGCCAAGGCCCCTGGGGTAATTGAACGTCGCCTAATGTCTCGCAGAGCCTCTACTTCGCGTTGAATCTCATATTCGGAAGGTTGTAGGGTGCGGGTTGACATGGTTGATCAAAGCAGGTGGAGTTGTGAAGAGACGCTCGAATGACAGGAGGATAATTGACCAGCCAAGACGCCTGAAACTGACCCAATTCCAGAGACTTGGTCGTGGTGAACAGTTGAATGGAGAGTAAAGGTGCGAGGAGGAAGCAACGAGTGAGGAGAAGACAACAGTGAGTAGTATGTAATTCTTACAGAACTCCGCCAGCTGAATGGCCTGGCCGCCGTCTTTTACAATGACATGTGCTCCATTTGGGGCTTTCCCATAGGAGGGGGGTTATAATAACACTATATTATATGCTTTTGGTATTCAAGTTGCTATAATAACAGTTGTAACAACGAGAAACCAATGCGTAGAGTCAACGAGGTGCATTATTATGATTCATCGCCAAATTCTCGCGCCTCAGCTCTTGGATGACCGCCTAATTTTAAACGATCAGTCTCTGTTCAAGGTCAAAGTACTTATACTACTGACGGCCAAGGCTTCCGGATTGACCCCACTTTCTATCATCCCTACACATATAGCCAAGGTTTCTTTATCGAGTTGAGTATTCAAAAGCTGAGATATTTCGTGTAATACTGTCAACACCATTCGTCAGCCATCCAGCGTTTTCTGATTTTCAGCATGTAATTTACTATCGAGTGTCTCCTGCGCCGCCGCAATGCGGATTGACTCTCGTGTAGACATTATGGTGGAGGGATGGGCATTGCCAGATGGAAAAAATACACGACTGATAATTATGTAATCGTGTCAATCTATAACCAAGTCCCTGCTGGCTATCAGTCTCTCTTCCACAGCTCATGGCACCCGCAAAGATAGGAAATCCAACCTCGGCCCCGAAAACAAAGAAGGAGAAAGTATACCATCCCTCGTCCAGAAAGGCAGGACAACTTGCCCGTAATGCTTTCCGCAAAGGCAAACTTGGAAATCTAGCTTCCAAGCGCGGCAAAAAACACAACACCATGGGTTTGTAGTTTTCCCAATTTGACCCTTGATTTGCCTCAGAGATGTCTTGGGCCCAGTGGATGTCTATGGATTTTTCTTTCACGCAATGCCCGACAAAGGCGTCTTGTCGCTGGGGGATCTACATCATATCGTGCGGGAGATATGGTTGACAAGACATGATGCAGAGATCGAACAAGAGAGGGGAGAGAGACGGAAAGGGAGGCCGAAAAGCACAAAGGAGCTCAAGCTAGAAGAGATCAAATTGAGAGAGGCTGAGGAATACCGTACCGGAATAGGTGAATTGTTTAAAACATATGAATGATCCCGTCATGACTCTAAACCTAGTCTATGACAGAAATTCCAGACCTAACACACGCTCCAACTGTCGAAATCTTTCGTCGTTGGGACCAAAAGGAAGTGGCTTTCATACAGCTCCTTAGGTTCATTCGTATTTTCAGCACAGACCCCCTCGCGGTTGTCGTTTCACGGCCAGGGAAACACCTGTCGATAATAGCATCCACCCCCCAGGAGGGACTGATGGAGGAGATAATAGATGGCCCAGTGGGTTTATAGACCTGGTGTTCGTTGGTCCTAGGTATGGTGTACGTCTTTGCTGAGTTATGAGCCTTGACATGTGCGATGTATAACGATGTACGCTCATGGTCACTGGTACCGTTACAATCAAGCCCATAAACGATGTTTTTGCCTGACGACAAATCGATCGCATCTCGCGTGCTGTGCCAAACGAAACCATTTCTAAGTTACAAGCGGGACACTCATGGCTACGTGGGGTAATATGAATTCCTGTGAGGTAGTCGTTTCTCGCGAGCATATTTTTTTAGTTTTGCATCACCAAATTGTTGGAGGTCTGGGATCACGCCGCCGAGGTACTTCCCATTGAACCATAGCTTTTTCCCGCCGGCTTCCTCAAGTAGGTATACATATGTCCATCTCTACCTTCCTTGGAGAACTCTGCTGGAAATCCATCAGTCCGAACGCTGATTTTGACCACAGGCAAAGTTCCCTTGAAGTGCTACCTGACCCCGATTGAAAGGCACCAGGCATTGCAGCCGTACCCTTCGATGAGCACCATGAACGATTATCCCCAATCGATACGGAAACGCAGAGCCCGCGGAAACATCGATTTCGGAGTGTTCCGATGATTGGGTGGATGAACCCTGGCTGTTAGCGGAGCAAAACCCGAATACTATGGGGAGCACCCGAACGGGGACAACGAACTATGCGTGAGCGGAGCCCAACGCCACTTCACTGTTATGATCCTAAGTGGTATCTAACGTTCATCATTCTCGGGTGAAGAGTGATTGAGATTATGATGGAATGGTGGGGTATTCCGGTAATACCCTCTTTCTTTGTGCCATAATCCGCTATCACCACGGAATGTTCAATAGATATGGGAGTCTGCCCTGTGGAATCCTGGTCCGAGCCTGCCTTGGGTATAACAATCATAGAAGTAAGGAAGTCCAACATCAATATATTGTCGCGCTCGAAAGCTTTGCCGGAGATAATAAGATCTCGAATTTTGGATACAATTTGTCAGCAGAAAATGGCAGAGTTTTGTTCAAAAATAAACGAGCCTTCAAAGGCCGCCATCGAGGTATTCAACGCTGGAGGAGAAACCGGTGGCGCCTTTGATCCCTTTGGTGAGGGGTACAGCGTGCTCTTGGACATGATGCACGATTTTAACCTGGACGATGTTGTGATCAGACACGCGGTTCATTTTACGCCCAAGTAAAACTAGCGTTTCCGGTGGTAAACCTTTTGGTAAGCGTGTCCTTTGACAAGCGTTTGGATGAGCCATAGCATGTCCAGATCGATCCCATATGTGTGAGGTTGTCATCAACGCTCCATGTCGGATAGGCGAGTCGCTCCTTCTTTATTGCTACACCTTGCCTGGTTCTTGCAATGAATAGAGTCCCTTTGGAGGCCGCAGCCAAGCACATGCAATTAGAACACCCCCTGCCAATGCCCTCACCATCATGATTCACTGACCTGGATAGTACATAACTGAGACGTATTGTTGCGGGGCTTGTTCCAGGCTCCTAAAACCAGCCTCGAGTCGCACTTATGAGTGGATGGTTTCAGGGGCCTGGGCTTGATCCATGATGATTCTCACTCCTGAATGTGAATCGCGAAGCCGATTTTAGCGCGACGGAAGCGCGCTTTGGGCGGCCGATGCTGGCCGCATTGAAATATTTAAACCGCCACTGGAGCTATCAGAACATATGTGCGTAATCTCTTGGGCGAGAAAACAACCCGAAAAATACATGATGTGCATATTCCTTCCTCCGCATACCTATATTAATTCCTGCATATCCTCTGCGGAGAATCGCTCATATGCATCGATAGGGCACTAGCCGATCAACAATGTCGCACCATCATAATGGTGGTGGGACCCAAGTTGACGGACGCCCAACGGAAGTGAGCTTATAACGGGAAAAACGCCCTTTTTGATCTGCTGTGCACACCCAAGCCTTCGGACATTATCACTGGCCAGTCGGCTATTACTACACGAGCGTCTCCGACATCTTCGACTCGAAACCTCATGCATACGTATCGCATACCCAGGCTCTCAAAAGTTACCTCCCTCTTAGAAAAGAACAAGGACAAAAACAGTTCCATCACCTACATAATTTAGGCTAATGTTCAAACCAGTGACTTGTCCCTACTTATGGATGCATGGTAATGCATTGCTAAACGTTACTCAAACGTTCAAGTTGTGAGCCTAAACTTGCTATCATATGAGCTTGCGGGATAATAGATTTCTGATGGACAGAAGTTAATCATTCTTCCGAGTCTCTCATCATCTCACCACACGACAATCGAATGATCATCATGATGCATGGGAGCCACCTGAACAATGGCCCGCTGGAGGACATCTTGCATGCCGTCCTGCGCTCCGTTTTGGCAGCTCTGCATTGCGGCCTGTAAGCTCCGCGCGTGGTAGTCTGGTAGTGGTCCCAGCCTAGCTCACACCGCAAAAGCCACT